>JAQIXW010002110.1:0-16585 GCA_034700685.1 Willowsia buskii | reverse complement strand
ACCTCCTGCGCATTTACGAGTTGACGTATCTCTCTTTTTTTATCTCACCATTTTCGTTTTCTCTCTGATCGGATACATTTCAATGTATATGTTGGCACTCCTAGGGTAAACTGTTCAACTACATACATATAATGCATAACGAGAAAAAACGTTATTAATAATAATCTATGTAGGTCCGTATGCAGAACAAACTCGAGTTCGTTTCCCAACGTTTCTGACGAAAATATTATTACGTCGTATGAAGCGAATGCGAAAGCAAGTAGTATTGACTTTGTGACGTTTGTCCATGTGTCTGTCTGTATGTGAGCAAGATAACTCGCAAACGTTTCAACCGACTTCGTTGAAACCTTTGTAATCAAGTTCTCTGGGACCCAACATTAATTTTCGTCTTTGAACATGATCAATATTCAACAATAATCCTGATTTCATGGTAAGTGTCGACCAATAATTGTGCTTGTCATTAAGCTGCGTCTTTATTCCTTTTTTTTTTACAGCGATTTACTAACGAGTATTTCATTGTGTAGCACGCAAATAGAAAGGGTTCTTCTTACAACTTACTGCATTGGACGGGGTACAGTACAAGTCTGGCTTGGGGTTTGGGATACATACATACATACATATATATTTACATTGAATGCTCTTTTCTCTTCTAAGTAACGTATCACGTATCCAACTAGAGAGCTCGAGCAATAGGTATTTCTTCGTAAAGTAAACCAACAGCCATAGCCAGCTTGAGTCAAGGATGCATTAAACATTGTGTGCTCAAAATTCTTGAGTAAGTAGGTAGTCTCATATCGATTTGTGGGGATGAGAGCATCAGTATATGATTAGGTACAATAGTTGTATGTAATAGAACTATACAGAGATGTATAGTAAAGTTTAATAGTTTAATAGTTAAATATTTAATAGTTGTAGTTTTGTTCCATGAAGGAAGTGAACTCATTATATAGCTTCAAAAATATAATCTTTCAATTCAAAAGTACAATTAGAGGTTCCATATTAACAGTAATTCTATTTTAAACAAAATCTTACTAAAGTGGTTTGCAACATGGAAAGCTTAATGGTGAAGTGAGGAGCAGCAACAGCAACCTTATTGCCTGATCAAATGCAAAGCTTTCAATAATAGGTGGTGTTATAAGTTATCATCTCCAAAATGTTGCCCCAGATCTCACCGAAATTTTGAGAATAGGTTACGGACTACGGAATTCATGTAAGTTTGCAGTGACTCTATGTGTCTCCTACTACTTTTCTTGCGTACCATTTCATTTTTATTGAACAGTTCATGTATTAGTAGTAATCAAATAGTAGTGAAACGTTAACTTCAGAGGCTTCCAGTTTTATAAGCTCATTCTCATTTAGAAATAGCTAATAAAGTAGGTAAAGCCAAAATACTTATCAGTGTCAGTGTTATTGGTAATTATGAACTTCATGGTGTTTTAATGAAGATGGATCAACTTGGGATCATCAATGAATGGATTAAATTTTTAATGTGTGTTTTTTCTTTGGATTTTTGACAGTAAGCTGATCAGCAATTCACCAGCAACTCAAGATGCAGGAGTAAGTTTAGGAAAGGCTGTGGAATTGCTTAACATTTTGTGAAAATTTTGCTTTCAAGACAGGGTGTTTTGACAAGCGGAATTCTAACACAAGTGTTTAGCTTGGACATTGTATCTCACCGTTTTCTCAGCGAGCAAGGTAGCAAGCAGAAAATATGAGTACGACAAGGACCGCACGTACAGGGACCACGGTACTACTCCAACCGGTGAAGCAGGTGATTGAGAGGAAAGGCACCACCAAAACTTCAGCAGTAATCAGACAATTATTGAAGCAGCCCAAAGTTACTGACCCTTCTATCAACTACTCTAAGCCATCACCGGAAGGTAATTTTAATTGATTTTTTATTATTACGCAGTAGAAGATGAAAGTAGAGTTTTGTCATTTTAATTTTACTGAACCGATGCTTTCTTATCCTTTTTTGCAGTAATACCTACTAGCAAAAATCAGTCAACAGAGATAGACCCAACAACATTAATACTACTAGACAAAAGCGATTCCTCCATCAAGAGAGCTGGCAACTTTCTTCTCGGACCTAAACAAGGCAGTTCTCCGGTGAAATGTATACAACAATACTTGGCCCGGAAGGATGGAACCGACGAATTTTACATGATTAAAGTAAGTATTCCCATTACCTCATAGTAGATATTAGTTAGGCACTTGTATGATTGTAGGAAAAATAAATTTGTGTTTCTAATTCCTGATAACATTTGAATATTGTTTACAGATTTTAACTCGAAAGGATGTAGGTGAAAAGGAAACCACTGATGATATACAAGGGAAAACCTTACTACACACTGAGCATTCTTTACTATCATTAGTAAAGAATGAGGAAGGAGTTATTCATGAACATGGAATGTTTAGGGTAAAACAATAAAAAATTAAAGCATTCCTTTTCGCTTTCAATTAGTGGTAGAGAAATAGGCTAATTCTTATTTTGCTTCTTTGTATTTTTTAAAGGAAACGGTCCAAGAAAGAGTGGTCAATGCAAAGGGCGAAATCACGATGAAAGAAATTAGACGGCTGTGTCTTGTGCTAGACTGTTATGTCGCTCATGATTTCAGTCCGAAATACAGTAATGTTACTAATATGCAGTGCTATGTAATTAGGGAAAAGAAACTACCGGAGTCTGAAGCTATTCGAATATTTTGTAAAGTAGTACAAATTGTGGAGAGACTGCATCAGGTACATAAAATAGGAGTTAGGTCAAATTTAATAGGAGCAATATGTGAGAACAGGTTTTAGGTTATTTTTTAATCCTTAATCAGTTAAACATCGTACACCGGGACCTGAAACTGGGAAATATAATCCTAAACAAGGATAGCCGGGAAGTAACTTTAGCCAACTTTTGCTTGGGAAAACACCTGTCTAGTGATAATGATCTTTTGAAGGATCAACGGGGTTCTCCAGCATACATATCTCCAGACGTCATCAGTGGAAAGCCATATTTAGGTATAATTTTGGAAAAATTATCTTTAAATTACCTTGCAATTATAATTGCCGGTCATGGTGCCAATGAATGCAGAGACTATGCTCCAGAGTATAGAGAAGAATGTTGTGAATATGAATAAGCATTCTTTGTACCATTCCTTCAGTGACACGGTATTGATTGTAATGTAAGGTGATTAAATTTTAAATTATTTTAATTGTTCCAACAGGTAAACCATCGGATATGTGGGCGTTGGGGGTGGTGTTATACACTATGTTGTATGGTCAATTTCCTTTTTATGACCAGAGTCCGACAGAATTATTTCGAAAAATCAAGCTGGGAGACTTCCAAATCCCTGTGTAAGTTTCAAAATTTAATTTTATATTTATAACCAAGTGTTTAGCATTATTACATTACTCTCAGGAAGGACTTACTCGTGTTGTCTTATGACAAACTCCAAGCACTGGCTTCAAATGATTTTGAGCAATGATACGCTCTTAAATTACGCCATTAGGAGCGTATGATTGGACAAAATCAATTGAATCAATCATGAATTGTTCATTATTTTAAAATATATTTAAAAAATTGGACCATAACTAATTTTTTTAAACGATCCATGACTTATTTTGTGAGTTAAAATCTTGATTTTAAAAACATGATGACGCCAGCAAAATGGACTTTATTGGTTGGTTGGATTACTATTGCACCCAAACATTTTGCGCTCTTTTGCCCTGTGTTGTCCCATGTGTAGGTAAATGTGTGACTGTTACTGTTACAGATCGTAACGAGCAGTGTACCTTTAAAATTATTTTTAAACTTAAAATTTTTACTATTATTTTTTCAATGTTTATGAATATTATATGATGTATACATTTACATTACAATCCGTAAGGCCTGCTGTTGATTCGTCATAATCTTGCTAGTTTCTTCTTCACTAACAACTAATTTCCAGCAGAATGAAACAAGCTCTGGAGAATTGTATTGTCAGTGTTCAAGATCTTAGCATTATTATAGCGAATGTCCCAGCACAGCCGTTTCCCCATGATTTATTCATCATGGTCACACACACATCATCACACTGTTTTGAATATTTTGTCCTTGTTTTTGTGTCCTTCCGTTTCTCTGAACATGGTTAACTCTGGATCTCCTCCTGGATTCTTGCAACATTAACGATATTGAGCGTAGTCTTAAAAGTTGCTGCAAAAAGCACAATTGGCTTTTTGGTTCTGGTGATATCACTTTATCTTTAATAGGTGCTTATCCCAGAACTTTAATTACCCAATTTGTGTCTGATTGCCATCACTGCACAATTTCATTGCGGATAGGGTACAAAGACGTTATGAGTGTATGCATGTCTGGGTTATTAGCTCAAAATATATAACCCTTTTTATGGCATAAATACATTGACCTAAACGTCTACTGCGCTAAATAGGCTCGCTAGCTTGCGCATCGCGCATCATCAACAGGTTCTTATAAACCCTGCTCTCAGAGACGTACGGCATTTTCCTTTTGACCTCTTATCTCAACTTTAAATACCAATATCCAATTTATCTCATCTCATGTATCTGCTGCATCAGACTGTTTTGCTGTTGACTGCGCGCTTTTCATCTAGATTTCATTCAATTTTGTCTATTGCTACTCTCTCATTTTTCCTCTTTCCTGTTCAATTTGCTAAAAATGCAAACGCTTATTTAAGTATTCATATATTTACAGAGATGTGAACGTGAGTCAAAAGACGGTTGAATTGATAAACTCACTTCTGGTTTTGGATCCCAAAAAGCGATTGACAGCTTCTCAGGCGTTGCAGAGAGTTAGAAGCATAATCGCTGCTGAGCAATCATTGATGTCGGACTCTGATTTACAGGTAGAGTATAATTTGCTATTTATTTGAAGCTGAGGAAGATAATTTGTGATTTTCTGTTTTCTGATTGGAAAACATGATGATACTATGTTTTACCAGTAAAATTAATTCATGATATATGCTTTGTTGGTCTTAGGTTGTTCCAGATTGTCATCCTGGTGCTGAAAGACCAAAAAAGAGACCAGCTCCAGAAGCTCGACCTGCTGCTCCCCCAGTGGATATTGCTGCCGACATAGCAAGCATTTTGGCAAAGTGCGAGGAATCAGATTCTGATGTAAGAATCAATTAACCAATCCATTCCCTTCAGCTAATGATTTATCAGCGCGATATTTAGACCTTGTTGCTCAGTACACTGTACACCCGTTACATAACAATAATTTCTTTCAGGAGTTGGAGCCCCAACGAAAAAAGGTTAAGATCGGAGGGTCCTCCAATTTACCAGGACTGATCAGTCAATACACTTTAGATGAGGAACAACTTCAAAGAATCCATGCTATATATGTAGCACGGAAAATCACTGAAGCAGCCTCCCTTGGCAAACTATCTGCCCAGATGATAACGGAGGAATTGGCAAATCAACTTTCATCAAGCTCGAGTAATGGTTTAATTAAGAGCGCTGCCACTAACACAGATAGCGCGCTTGTGCCAGATTGCGGTAATGGTATTGCGAATGCCATAAAACCGACCACAAGCGCAGGTGGTTCGGAGAGTAAAGTCGCATTGTCAGTTAATAGCAAAGCGCCACAGAAAAATAGAACTAACAATAACAGTAACGTTAACCTTTTTCCACTGTCGCAGTCGTCTTTTTAGGATTCATTATCATTGTTCTGTACAGGTTCACAAATTTATGCAAGGTTCATGGCATGCGTCAAAAATCTGTGCCCCTCGGCAGCGAAGAAATGAGCCATTAGAATTCATTGCAACTTTTGTGCATCTTTGGTTTTGATGTGCATTATGTTTCTTAATGAATTTTAAATTGGATACTATCAATATGGCTCATTTCTTCGCTGCCGAGGGGCACAGACTTTTAACGCATGTCATTAGCAGTGTAAGAATTTGTGTTCTGCTACAGAACTGTGATAATGGATCTCAACCAAAGGTGGCTAACTTGACTGCAGTGTAGTCAATTATTTCTGAGACTGAATTTTCACATGGTACACCCTGTGTATATATTAACAGTTATTTTTTATGTAACTTAGCTTGTGTATCAATCGTGAATCGTGATACTAATTAGATTCCAAAGATTATTACCAGATTTCTCAGTTCAAACCAGGTTTAAAAAAAGACAAAAGTACATTATTATAGTATGTACACCAAAAATACATTTAAAAAATGTAATGCCTTATTTGGCGTTATGCAACATTGACGTTTGGTCATGAATTACTTTAAAATTATTCTGATTGAGTACACTGCAGTCATGATGCGCGTAAATTGCGATTGCGACTGATGCATTCTTTGGAAAGATTTCTTCAAGTTTTGTAATTGAAGAATTTTGTCCTAAATGAATATGCTGTCGGTGGAAATATTCTTTGTTCATTCAGGATGTTATGATATATTATGCTGTCAAAAAATCATCGCTTCTATTACATAGTGGTCTTAAAACAAAGGTTTCATGTTTCATATTCTCTGTTCACAATTTCACAGGAGTTTAAATGGTTTGTAGTTAAAATAGCTTTACTAAAAAATATGTTTCCCGTTTTACGTTAGTGGTTTCAGTCGTTTTACATAAAAAGGAATGTCTGAAATACTTTAGGGAGTACATAGTTTGATGAATTAGATTAGTTTGATAGTTAGATTTTAATTTCATTGAGAAATACATACATACTTTTGTTTTAGTTATAATCATTGAACAGAGACATTCAAATTCAAGTTAATTTCTTAATATAATACTTACTATAATAAGCTTTTTGAATTCAAACAGTCAGTCGATAAGCGTGTAAAAGTAAGCGGTAACTAAACATGCATATAGTTTTTAATTGTACTCTAGATAGGTGAGAAGATCAGTGGAATAACACTTTTTTCATATTTTGGAAGTAGTAGGAATCAAAGCCCTACTTGAAGCAATGAACCAACTCAGATTTAACAAGTAGGGCTTTGATTCCTACTACTTCCAAAATATGAAAAAAGTGTTATTCCACTGATCTAAAGATCTTAGCAGTTATACTAATAATACATATTATTAAGGGATATTGACCTCCGGGCCTCCTGCTACCCATACGTGTGACTCAAATGTCATTCACGTAACTACTTTGAAGTCTGATCGACGAAAGAATTTAATGATAATGTAAAAAAATGATCACCAGTTTTTAAATATGCATCCTTAATAGATGAATAACTTCATTGAGCACCACGACATCAAACCCAGATAATTCCAAATTCAACTTAGGGACCTTAATTGTCTCTATTCAAGAAATATTG
Source organism: Willowsia buskii (assembly GCA_034700685.1). Classification (NCBI taxonomy): domain Eukaryota; kingdom Metazoa; phylum Arthropoda; class Collembola; order Entomobryomorpha; family Entomobryidae; genus Willowsia; species Willowsia buskii. Next base: position 9,323 of record JAQIXW010002110.1, on the reverse strand, counting down.
CTGTTACTAATGTCGTAGTTTTTTGCTCTCACTAATAGAGCAGTAAGAAAGTTTAAGTTATTGTACATTTTAATTTCAAACTGAAAAATAAAGTTAATTGCATTCACTTGTTTTTGCTACTATCAATTACAAGACCGAATGCTGGCTATAAAAAATAAAATTTCAAATTAAATACTTAGTTTCATGTGAAACGTTTGTTTGGTTTTTTTTCAATATTTTTACTTTACAGATTTTCCAGGTTAATTTCTCACCAATTCCGTCGTTTTTGAAGAGGTTTTGAAAACTAGTTAAACAATTTTTATTATTGCAAAATAAACTGTTGTAAAGCCTTACGCAAGGTTGGCGCGATTATTCTAACTTTTTGTGCTTATTTGCGCGATGCGGTTTATGTTCAGCGTTTATGTTCAGCGTTTATGTGAGTCTTCTAGGAATAAAGCGCTTATACTCTAGTAAGCGACCTGCAGCGATTGCGAAATAATGTAGTTGCGGTTTGTGCTATTTGCTTAACAAATCTATATAAATTTATAACTTGAATATTATAGATCACCGGTGCCGACTACACCTGTGGTGGCCAATTGTCTTCAAGGCTTTTACCTGCTTTGACGTCAGATTCTGGAGACTAACTATAACGGTGGTACTCACAATCAGTCTCCAGCCGCCTTCACAACAATTATTCCAGTTGTGTGATGCAGCTTTCGAGATTTATGAAGTCCTCAAACCAAGACGTAGACTCCAACTACTGTCTTTGGACCTAAAAGCTAGGGTTATATTTCCTAGTGCCGTAAATGGCGTATGGTTCTTTTCATCGTCCTGACCAGTAATGGCGGACCTAAAAAGCTAGGGTTATCACTCCTAGTGCCGTATGAGACGGCATAAGGTCCCATCAACTCTTCACAATATTGATGGACCTAAAAGCTAGGGTTGTCATTCCTAGTGCCTTTGATCAAGGCACAAGGTCCCATCACGCCAGTCAAATATTGATGAAGATTTTTAAAAAGCTAGGGTTAAATTTCCTAGTATCATATCATGTATGTAGCTGTGAAAGGCTCTTACAAAGCCTGATCAACCACAAAGGAACAGGGAAGAAGAAAGTCGATTTTTGGCAATGGTATATCAGTATGAAGAAAACCCGAAAACCAGACAGCCTGCATTGCACAACCGCAGGTGGTCCGGTCCATGCTGTTATCCAGAAAAATGAAGTTTGGAATAAGTCGTATAGTTTCCTGAAAGCAAGCAGTTATTCCTTGATATCCTGTATTGAATCCTGAACAACTCAAATCAGAACCGAGTAATCGAGATAGTTTCCTGTAGTTCCTGTACTTCTAGCCAGCATGATACAAGATAGCAGTAAAATGTTATGTAGCTGTAGCTGTAGGCAGACAGAGCAGACACTGAACTTACAGATTAAAGCCGATGTGTGAAAAATGAAAACTTCTATGAAGGAGGTAAGTTTCTGGGTCAATAGGAGTGCTTTATAAACTGTAGTTCTGTGCAGAAATTATTTGTAGTCGATTCTTAGAATAGTTAGTTAGAAATGTATATAATTTTAGTTTATTATTGCTTACATCTTACTATCGTAATCTTTCTCCAGCTAAATTTTTCGAATCTTTCTACTCTTCCTCCTTTCCTCACATACCACACATCATGGAGTTTCTCAATCTTTCTTATTCTATTCATCATTTTCATCATAAATTCACTAAAAATCAAGATCATACAAATAACCAAGCATAAACGGGCGTCGTTTTCATATTTGCATTCATAAAAAGTGAAAAAAAAACGGCAAACTTGAATCTTACACGTGTTCTTTTCGCTGTATGCATTCGGTAATTTATAACGGAGGCATTCCTTTATTTAGGGTCGGTTGCCGTCTACTAAAGTTGGCTAGCCCATGAACTCAAAAAGCTTTAAATATGAGTAATGGCAAACCCCAACTAAATGACAATTTTTTGAAGGGAGGCGTTCGTTCGATCTCTTTTATCAAGTGTAATGATCATATTATCTTACATTTTTCATATATCCTGCAACGCCTAACCCATGATGAGTTAATTGGCGTATCAAATCATAGTCTATCCCACTACTCAGACTCTTATATAATATTTGCATTGATTTAGGATCGGTAGTTCAACTGTTTCTTCACTATTCGCACCAACAATGGAAAATCATCTTTGTTTCTCATGTTATTCATAGCTTGTCCCTGGTATTGGTATTGCGGAGGACTTTTATTGGTTTAGCCGTACACTACATCACCTATGGTATATCATAAATAATAGACTATGGGCATAGCAAATTTACTACACGAATATTTGCAAATTTTCTTTGTTTCATTTCCATCAATGGGCATATTACATAACATGAAGTATGAAATAATCCGTGTGAAAATAGAGGATCGGTCGTGTGTGTGTGGAATGATCAGGGTCGGACTGAAGTTCAACCGCATCTGAGTTCCAATGTCAATTGTTACTTTTTGTCTTGTCTTAAAGGATTAACTGTGCATAAAAGTTAAACTACATAATATCCTGTTTGCTGTCGGCTGGTATATCGAACATAAATGAACATTATTAGCTTACAGAATTACTGTAATAAACGTATGTGTCATATTACTTATTATAAATCAATTTATCATTTCATTGTCACGATTTAATTATGCCTGTTATTTTACACATTTCAATATAATGTGAAGCATGGGAATACATGGTGCCGGAATTTTCAACTGCAGGTATCGCTATTTTAATTTTGATGACTGTGGGCACATGCATGGGAGTATTTTTGTCAAATGTAGCGTACATTATTAGCGCTAAAGCTAGGAAATTAAATTGTTTCACAGGCTACTCAAAGCAATTATGATACGTTTGATGTCAAGTGCAGGCAATTGGCTCGTATTGTATATTGTATGTGATTGTATCATACAATCACAATTATTGTGATAATATAACGACTGTGTGGTCAGGCAAATTTTCTAAAAGCCTGCCTAATCACTGCTACATATCATCGTAAAGTTACTAATGTATTTAAGTGAAGATTGTTGTGAAGTGCTAAAAGCACAAAACATCCGCGTGTCTTTCGTTTGAGGAAACCACCTTCTCCTGATACTGCTATTTTTTTATATGCATTATGTTTACAAGTAGTATCATTGTAGTTTACATGTAGTAGGGATGGACAATTAAGTTTTGACCTGCCTTCAACGTCTTTCTGTCATACGTTTCCTATTGTAGAAAATGTTGAAACATTGTTCGAATCATACGATCTTTCAAAAGGTTATTCCACGTATCATTGCATAACTTTGCGACCAAGGTCAGCGTGATTTTCATGAGAGTTCAAACGTAAAATTTGTAAAATGGTTGTTTGATGCTCCAGCCTCTGTTACCAAATGTTGGTAGGTATATGTAAATGATCAGTAAACCAGTTTAAACGGATGTTAGTTAACTCCTTGCTTAAGTCACAGTAATGAATACAATCGCATCAATAGTACACGTTCAGTTCGTTGTGATAAGATTTCATTAATAAGGAAACTGTAAGGGAGACTGGGTGAGTACACGTGATTTGATAAAACAAATATATCTAGAATACACACATATGAAATTAAAAATAGCTGCAGCTGTGTTCCAAATCAGTACATGTTATGTACATTTATCTCATTAATAAATCACCTCACTAAAGCCTGCATGAAGAAATAAAACTTCTGAAACATCGACCATTTTATAGCCTGGAAACTCCAGGGAAGTTCATTTGTATGTTTTGTCGGGATCATTGTAAAAATACTTTGATACAGGTAGGTATAGGACGAGCATAATTTTTGGGGCAAAGCTATACACTGACGACGTGACTTTTGACATGGGCGATAGAAAAATATGTTAGCTTCACACTTCACATCCCCATCTGCAAGCAATATCAGAAGAATATTTTGAAGCACAAGATTCTATACAAAATTAAAATAACATTAAAGTCTATATAATGTTCTAATTTCTCCACCTTATAAATGTTTACCTCAAAATATAACATTGTTAGAATGATCATGATCAAACTGAAAATTGCTATATATATTTCATGGAGTCAATGTGTTTCACTTTCCCATCGGCATACATGAACTTGAAGTTGAACTTACCTTTATCATGGGAAGAAAGTAAAATTAGCAATCTGATTCGCAAATATTATATTGTGGTCAGGCAGCCCAGGCATGACGAACATTCGTCAAGCTCATGTCATGATTGATGAGAAGTACATATAAAACTTCGAAAGAATCGGGACTGCCGGTGCTTCAATCAAATACAGTCATGCTATAAAGGTTCGGGTGATTTCTTGTTCCACTGAACATCTAATGATTGAGAATTATTTCTTCAGTTTTCTAAGAGATAGCAACATGCTATTTTAGTTTCAGGCACTATTTGGTATTAAAACTAGTACATAATACACATTATTATATATGTAGTTTTGGTGGATGGATTTGGAGTGGCATGTCGAGCTGGCAAGGGTTCTATATCTAAAGCTTGCTTCATAGCTCCTCAAGAAAAACATTTTTACCAAGTAAATTCATTTTCTGTATATTTGACCGATGTATAAATTGCTGAGAATTATTCGGTTTCCCACCGTAATTTCCAGGGTTGGATAAATTTTCGATCATCACTATTCATGTTTGCATGTAACTAATATTAACACTTTGGCTAAGGGGATTTAAGTGTTATATAGTGAATTCATGTAGACATTGCGAATTCAACTCACACTATGTAATTCCGCTACGTATTCATTTCCAATCCGCTGCTTTGCTACCTTGCCTTAAAAGCGACATTTGGGTTTAGGTTAAGCTCAGAGGTAGTTTTATTTCTTTCATTACATAATAATTGGGCTCTAGACAAAACTTTATATGCTCATTGTACAGACGATAATGAAACAAAAACCTTTGTGAAAGGCAACCCCTGAAATGACTCTTCTTTAAACTTTATGCCTAATAAAACAAGTAAATAATCTTTAAAAATTGATATCATTTTGCTTTACATCTTGTCTTGCTTTGTCTTTCCTTAGCATGACGAGGTACATCAGCATAAATTATAGTAATTTGAGAAGAAAATCACAGTTTAGTGTGTGAATTTTAAATTTGCAAATTTCCATCTAAAACTAGTACAAGAACGCAACTTATCTTTCTCAAATAAAATTAAGCTGGTAGGTTACACTACAACTTTAAAATGCACAGAGAATTACAAGAAATGCATATTTTATGTAGGCACATACTTATATCAGTTACAGCAGTGTATAATTGGTAAAATAAATAGAAATTATACTACCGAAATTTTACTATCTATGATTTCGAAAATTACAGCTAATGTAAATGTTATCTATTAAACCTGGCACTTGTACCTCTTGGGGAAGGTATAGGGTGTGCGTCAAAACGTGTTGTGTCCAATTTTCATTCATAAGTACGTCTCTCTAGTGTCTCTCTCTCTCATCCTCTAGTGGGCGTCCTTGCTGATTCGTCGCAAAGAATAGTTGATAGTACAAATATTTTGCACATATATCATAGGTCCTTTGATTGCATGATGAAAGACACACACCAATTTTATTTTAGTCGTGATTTTGATAGTTGTTCAGCTCTTCGTCAGTAAACTATGTAATTTATAAACAATGGCAGCTCAATCACAGTAGTAGGTAAAGTGGTTTCTACGAACATGAAATCATGGAATATTTTCCTCAGCATAAAAACAGGTAATAATGGTATAAATAAGGAAGCACACTTTTTTGTCCGTTTCTACGATCCGGTGTACACAAACTTACAAGATGCACAGAATGTGGTTCAGAACTTTTTCATATAATTATTTTGTGATCTGGTCTGATCTTTGCTCTAGCGTTGCAGTAGGCAGGCATTAGATGCATCTAGCATTTTTAGTCGTCTTGTCAAACTTATAGGATAAAGTACCCTCAATCTTTATTCAACATCAGCCGTCACTTTTCAAATGATGCTCATGATTTTGATGCTTTGATGCTGTATAATCAGTACCATTCATGAGTTGCGTATGTGTAGCATCATTAGTTGTAGATTAAATTAGCTATGGTGCAACTATATATACCTACCTTGGTATGTGTATATTGGTACTATTTTCATAAAATATACATTTTAGATGATCTTTGCAATTTACAGCTTCGGTCTTTGAACATTGATGCCTTGTTTATATAATGCAATAATTCCTGAATCAGGGATACTGATTAATGCATTTATAAAAGCATATGGATACTGGGTACTTAATACTGATATTAACATAAATTGATGTAAAGGTTAATTGCAATTCGAGGGCCCAACATCATCAGCAATAATAATAATGATCGTCATCTCGAAAACTAACACATTTCCCCATTTCCGTACTTAAGACTTAGCTAGGTGTCCAAAAATTTTTGAAATGCTATATGTAGTCCACACGTTTTCTAATTAACGCCGGTGGTTGTTTTGTATGACAAAAAGGGTTGAACTTTAGCTAGTAGGCGTGTCATCAATTAGCAATTTTCCGTTTTATATCTTAAACTCGTACCCATAATTCACATAAAGCAATGCAATGATGTTCAGTCTGTGCTATCTCATGTTTTCATATTATGTGATGCGTGGGACACCGCTAGCATAAAAACTATATGGTGAAAAGTACAGGATATAATAAAATCATGAATATAAGTAGTAAACTTTAAGCTAACCGCTTCCATTATATATATTGTTATTTTTAATTAAAATATCCTTCTGACCACACAAAGTAGGTACATATATTGTATGTTAACCACCACCACCATTATTGTTAAGTCATGCATGTCATTTGTTTTTTGAAGAACTATGTATTCGTCTAATCTAGCTTACTGTCACTTCCCATGATTATTGGAAGTTCAATATTCGTGTAGTAAAAGTGACTATTGATGATTGTGATCGTCAACATTGTGACGTTAACAGTACATTCTTATAACATGTACTTATTGAATCAATCAAATTTATTGAAATATATAAATTCACTTACCGTTTTTGACGAAATATACGTTTTGATTAAACTTCAACGTATAAGCAGGTTTGTGACTTAATGAGGCATCTAATTTTCCTATTAATTTCTTATGGAATCCGGTAATTAATGCTTACCGTTAATGATGTCATAGAATTCGCATATAAATTATTTTCAGTAGATAATAATTGTAAAAGCGAAGATAATAATAATTATTATTATCATGCTCGACATGTCCATCAATATCATAAATTACCAAATATAGTGTCGGTGCAACCACATTCAATCCACCGATTATCTTAGACTTTTACAATAAAAGTCTTATCCATAACATTACCGTTGTTGTGTTTTTCCAGACCCTCCATACAGTGAAAAATTAGGATATCAAAAGATCGTTGAAAATCCCAGGAGATATCTCATTGTATCTATAACTAGTGTAGTTAGCTCACATAAAAACAAGATACAATGCACCAATTTAATGTAATTAATTAACACGCACGAATAGGTACTCAAATTCCATAAATTATCTGCACATAAATTATATATAGCGATTTAACAGTTTGATGTTTTTATAAAGCTTTACGTTAATGGTGGTCTAACGTCATACCTATTCATTACTCTTGCCTTTATATTTTCAAAACGGACATTGGCTTCGAATTTTCCGTTTAATAATACCTCCTGCTGAGTTTATTTCAACGGACTCTTTTGTTCCGAAGAAGATGATATAGCTTCTTGTTGATTATGAGCACTAAATATTGTTGATAATTGGAATGCATACAGTGCTTGATTCACTCATTAGCTATTATTTCTTAACATTTGGCTAAAAAGCAAACATGTATTCATTTTTCTGGTCAATAGAGAATTTTTAAAGTACAAAAATGAATGCTTAAAGTAAATTATAAACCCTCAAAAGAAACTAGGTATGTATTTAATACTTGTAGAGCTTCGCTATGCCCAGTATATGCTATCGGTTTGAATGTTTAAAAAACAGTTCATTGGGTATATTATCATATTTTCCTTTCTCTTTAAATATCAATGATGAAATCTTAGATATTTTGTTTCATGTTTTATAAAATATTGACACTGAATGAAGTGACCCAACGTATGTACATATTTGTGAATAAACGCAATTAATTTCTTATACTTCTAATCGTAAGTGCATAATGGCATTACAAAATGTCAACAGGAAGCATTTTATAAAAACTAAAATTGAAATGTATTTTTAACTCCTTTTTGACTCTCTATACACTTTCTTTATGCTAAAGTTAAAAAGTTTTTGAAGTGATACATAAACATTGTCTCAATTATATCCTAAGTTTTCATAATTTCATGTTTTAGATATCAAACTATGTTCTAGCACCAGCATAAACACTCATGTGAGTAAAATGTATGTGTGAATAATGGTTAGCACTATTTTTTATAACTGCTTCTTCCATATAGCAAGTAACATGCATATTATTACAAAACTGTGTTATGTTTATGTACCTTCGAGTCTTCCTATCTGTCTGTTTGTTTATGGAAGCTAACAGTAAGGAAGCCATTACTAGAGCTTATTTTTATTCAGAATACTAACACAACAATGTGACTTTGATAATATATATGCAAACACGTTCAATATATATGCTTGATCTCCAGTGCATCATCTACAGTGGCTCGACCAGATATTATATGCTAAAGGGAGCTTGAATGCGTAAAGTATAAAAGCAGCAATCCACATGATAAAACGGTTAATACTTTTAAGAGGCTATTTCCAGAAGTTTTGTCTTGTAGGTAAATATCGTTTTAAAAAGAAAAAACGGTACATTACGTATTTACCATTATGCTCACTCATTACTAATCACGAAAATTCTTTATTTGCATGCAGATCAACCATGCAAAAATTACTTGTTATTACAATGTTTCAGGCAGTCGTTTAGACTTTAGACTCACACCTGTACTCACATGAACTGTGAGAAGAGACAATGGAGCATCAACATTGATCATTTTTGTTGAGACGTCCGTACCAATATAACAATTATTGCTAGAAAATCACATGCAATGTAATAGGACATTATCATAATCATTTTATTCTCATAATGTTTAGAAACACACGACAACATGTTCAAGTTGAAATCAAAGAGAAATACATGATGAAGCGGCGTTTTTTTAACTTAAAAAATATGCATATTATTTTTACAATTGCAGACATTATCGTTATATATCTTTGACATTGTGTCGTGTTTTACTTTTGCTTCCTATATTTTTTATCTAACAAAGTATTATGTGAAACTTAAGCACATGTCCTGAACTTTGATTTATGTGATTTGATATATGTATTACGCAGATAGTTTTGCAGTTTATGGACTCGCATAATATCGGTTTCTG
>JAQIXW010002109.1:0-16588 GCA_034700685.1 Willowsia buskii | reverse complement strand
TCGTTTCGCTTGTTTACAGTCACCACCAGTACCAGTTCAGTGCCACCGTTACCAGTTGCATGAAAAAAGGAACAAGGGAGAGACCAGAGACAGCAACTGGTGGTGATGCCGCCGCTGATGATGATGATATAGTATAATATGTGGAGATGAGACATAAATAGTAATGTAATACGAAATACCACCAGACTCCAGACTTAAAAAAGGAGAAAGGGAGCTTAGCTCAGAAGTGGATGCTGCAAGCTAATGTTTCTTCTGCACTACGATCATACAGAACCTTAGACTTCAGACTTCCTTTGCATGAAAGTAAATTAAAAGTCATGAAATCCTCTGTGCACTCTCCAGCTCAAACCAACAGTTTTGAGTTTTTTATGTTACGATATAATAAATACATTTGTATATATGTTCAATAAATATTATAGGCATTCATTTTTGTATGAAAAGGGGTTCCACTACTCCAAGATATGTACAAAGTTTGTTTTGAGTTGAATGCTCGTCTGGCCTCTGTCCGGTTTGATAATAATATGTACAAATTCAGAATTATATAGATGTCGTTTTCAAAACTGCATTGTAGCATCTTCATATTGAAAGGATATGATAACACAAATGTCATCTATGCAATAAAACGTATTGGTGTTGAACGAGCTGGAGTGGAGTAACAGTCAATTTACTTTCCGTTGTATTAAAGCGTAGCTTAATAAAAAAGACATTTATTTATTCGGTTGAAGCACGCACAGCTATCAAAGGCATTACCATCAGTTGCTGACGATCCTTCCGCTCGTGCACGCGTTTCTACAAACGATGATTTTTATTTCTATCCTTACTCTTTCTGTTGATGATGAGTCACTCTGATGACGCAATTTTAGTGGGGTTAATACTTTCTTGTACAATATTTTCTAATGAATTGCATGGGTTTTTTATACTTTACTTTACCACTCTTGTTGTTTTGGAATTGTGATGTCACGTTTTATATGACACTGCCCATGAAATAAAAGGAGGAATATTGTGTATTGACAATTCTATTGTCCAGACTGCATGTAATGATCATAATAATAGATGCGAGAAAGGTATAAACTTTCTCCATAAATCGGGTTTAAACCCTAGAATTGCAGTATAACTACTGATTTTCTAAATATTATATTAGTTGTTAATTGCCATCCAAACGTATTTTATAAGGACCAACGAAGTCACGAAAATTCTCGTTTTGGTAGTTGGTTGCTTAATTAAAGCAAAAGTAAGTTGGTAGTGACTGATAAAACCTTTGGAAATTAAGTGACTGGGATCACATCAAAAATATCAACATTGGTTGGATGTTGGATTATGATATATTTCAAGATATTGGTTTTGCAATTAGTGTGTTTCATTTATTGGGACATTGGGAAATAGTTTTTAAATGGTTCCAAAGAACAGGTACAAAGTGTACATTAGAAGAGATCTCGAAAAGAATTTTAAGAAATATTATGCTGGACACATGCCGACAAGAATCTAAGAAAGACACACAAAGAAGCCTAAAAAATCTTTATCGGTCAACCCAAAATATTCCATAAATAATTACATTTTAACGACCTCTCAGCATAAAGTAGAAATGGAAATGACCTTTCCAAAATATGTACTAACCAGTTTAAAATTCGGTATGACACTTGCGTTGCTCGTATTCTATGTCTTTCTAAGTATCTTCATCTCAATAAGAAAGTGTCTGCATAAGACACTACTACTATATCTTTATTTTAGCACAAAATTCTACTATAATGGCGTGACAATTCATGGGCAAACTCTGGAAACAATTCACAGCCATCCTTTTAAAATCTATCCCGATCGCCACCCCTTATACACGTGATAATGGAAACACATTTAGCATAAGGCAATTCTTATCTATATATCCTTTAAAAAAGTCATGTCGATAATCTATACCTATACATATTTCTGTCTTTGAAATATTGTGGTCGTGGATATGGGATTAATGCCCTATGACATTTCCTTCTTTCTCCCCAAAACAGATCGTTAGCCAGTGTCAGTAGTTTTTCTTAATTTTCCAGCAGAATTCAATGGAATACTATTGGTGACATTGCATATCTTATAGAACAGGAAGGAAGACCAAATTTATTCTATAAGCTTACGCTTTCAGCGACGTAATCATAAAAAGAAAATCGAGTGATTCCGGCTTTCTGTTTCTGACGGAGTGGCATGTCATGCCATCCTTTTCACAGCAGCAGCCTGTAGCATACACAATTCGACTATGCATTACACTTGGCAAATTAACATTAACCATTTCATATAATAGCTACCAGATACACATTCATACATGATGTGAAGATTACACCACTATATACCACACACACATCAATTCTGTTGCTGTGCGTGTACTCTTATTACACAAGCATGATGTTGCTATTTATTTACACGACATGCCATCCTTATCCTTCTAACTTTGTTGCTCTTTACTAAAACTACATCTTACATCGCTACAATTATTACAATTACAAAACTAACATAAGACTACTAGACACACACAGCTCAACACAACCATTAGGATTCTATATAACTAAAATAGAGCTCTTATCTGTGCAACACTAAATTAAGCCAACTTTTAATCCTCTACAATAACTTATGGGAAAGAAAAGAAAGTACGTGCGATACGGTTAATACTTGTTTTTTTTTATTCCTTTAGTGTCTATTATGTTCTTTCAAATTAAAGTCTCAATTGTATCGCACATTTATTATCAAGCTTATTGCTGAAAAATACAGATTACATTATATTATTCACTCGAATCAAATGCATCTTATTGCATTGCTATATAGACCTCATTTAAAAGAAGAAAATAAAGTTTGGTACGTAACAAAGGTGCCAAAGAATTGTGCATCTTGCATTTGCTGTAGCACACCTTATATGGATTTCCTTTTAGATCAGTTGTGCTTACAATTTGAATGAAAAGCATTGGCAGAGATGGATATTAGAAGAAGGAAGGAAAATGAAAAATGCATCGATTCTATTTAAAAATCTGAGCACAAACCAGCATTGAATGAAATTGATTTAAGAACAGCTTCGTTGGTTTTGGAAGGGCTTCACTATTCAAAAATGTATCATTGAGAAACCTAGAGCTTTTTTCAATCTTTAGAAGGGTCCAACTACCTAACACCACGCACAGCCGTCTCTCTCTCTCTTCTTCTCTATCAGCTTTTAAAAGAATCAAATAAAAAGGTTTTCCTACAATGTATATTGTTGTATTTATAATGTAAAAACATTATGGGTAGGTAGGTATATTCGTGCAGTTGTTAAATTGTCTGTTAATTTTCATTTTTTTTTTCATTTCGAACGCACTATTTTCAAACTTAAACTCTCTTTATATACACTGCACTATATACTGATCAAATTACTACTGATGGTTGCCTTTTCGCTTACACGTTGCCAAATTCAGAAACATTTTAGATTTTATGAATGAAAATAAATGAATGAGTGGTCGATTGAACGGCTAAGCTATAAACTGACGAAAAAATGTCTTTCATCCACCGATTCTGCAAAATTCATTTACACATTAAAGCCATATTAAAACAAAAAAAGGCATAAAACATCAATCAACTTTTTCATAAGCTTCACCGAATTAAAAAAAGGCAATGAATTAAAAAGGTCATTCATTAAATAATTGCGTATTATACACTTTACTAAATGGTTCATGCAAATAATTTCTCAAATCACGCACATTGTGTACGTATGTACGTACGGCATTACATTTAATTTAATTTCAGTTTAGACGGTTTTAGCACCCATTAAGCTTTTCCTTTTTAACTAAGCTTAACTAGCTACTAAGCTATAATTTGTCCTACAACCCTAACCAGCGTAACGGTATACTATTAAACAGAAAAAGAGTTGAAGTATCGGATATCTTCCGAAAGTCTTCTTTTGCTAATCATTTTTATTTTATTGCACTTTAAGAGCAACTTGTATTAATTAAACCTGTTTAGAAATATAAAATTTAGAAATCCGCAAAATTTATTCCGAATTGGTAACCTCGCAGCTCTATTTTTATCAAACGATTTAAAATATAAACTGGTGATGGCGTGATTATCCTTTTACTCTCCTGCTAAACTCAAGGATAACAAAACTGTCATAGTCGCTGACGCGATGACACTCAGAATTACAAAGTTGCTTCACGCTTGCAGCAGCAGCCGATTGATTTTTGTCAACTTGAAAGTGCTGGCCAGATTTTCTTCTACAAGGGTGCAATAAATTCCAAAATTTGGAATTATTTATTAATACAACTATACTATTTTGTAAAAGTTACTGGCTGATGGCGTCTATGATATTTATTTATGCAAACAATTAATTTATTATGTACAAGATACTCTACGAAGGCACTTAAGAGTAATTTTTATGACTATTCAGTAGAAGAGAACTTGAAATGTGATCGCTTGTTATAGTAATACGAATCCATATTTTTTCATGAAGAGTTTCTTCGTTTGTCGTTGTTAGCTTCATCAAAGAACAGTTTCTGTTCTTGGGACTTGGGAATTCCAGCGATGACAAAAGTAACTTTTACTGAATTGCGAGTAATATCAAATATCGTTGCACAAATCAAAAGGAATTAATTAATGGATGTGCTGGATCAATAAATGGACATGGTTTGGATTCACTGTTCACTAAATTAATTCTACTGGAGTAATTTAAACATTCTAACGACGCGTTCTCTCTTGAAGACGGACACTTTGTCATATTTTCATATATTGTGTATATTTTTTACCCAAAACATTTTGCAGATCATTAAGCTTGTAGTCCAAACATGTACTCTCTTTTTTTATCAAGTACAAAAATCTTCCATGTAAAACCATGCTAAATAAGACGTAAGTCTCGGATTCGGATTGGCCGTTCGTATGTATGTATGTACATAATAAACATTATCTGGAAAACAACTGAATAAGATTATACAGGATACGATTGCTGTAGCCAAGATTTGACGCTACATTCATTGGGAAAAAGCATAAATGGTTGCATGATGTTTTTGTAAAAACTTAATATCTTTGTCCAAGAGAGCGCGAGCGTCGTGTTCATCGATTTAATTCATACCAATTTCCAATTTTTATATACTGTAGAAACATGAATGAAAACAATACAGAACCATGCTAAGGTGTATTTTTTATCGGTGGGCCAAACTTATCTAGTATTGAACTTTTATTTTTTTGAATATGTTTCCGATGAACTTTTGGCTCAGTTTTTTTTTAAATAACAATTAGACACACTAATGTATTAGATGATTTGATAAGTCATTTTTTGGAACTTGCAATATACTTGTTTTACCAGACAATTTACTAGTTTGCATTGTTGCTTGTGTATCATACTTTAAGATATATTTTCAAAATTAATAAGTCGCTTTTCATTCATTCGACTTCAACCCATCAACACTCTTGACCAGTAATTCTCTAGTACACCACTCACTTAAAGGGTGAAAAATTTTGAATGCTTTCACCAAACAAATTCAACAATCTACAATCACTCCGCACATAATATACTGTTTTCCAGTATGATAATGACTCTTACCTGTGATTTCAAATAATCGTCTATGGCCCTAAGTGCAGAATCGGTTAATTTCACAAAAATCACTGATTTATTTCCACTCTGGTTATTATGAGATGAGAGTCCATACTTGACACCTTCAACAAGTGCCATGTTCTACACGAGCGACACAATTCTTCCGATGTAAATTGTGATTGTTTTCTCGAGAAACAACAGAAGAAAAGCTTTTAACGATGTCAACTATTCTTTTACGATTGATTATTTTGGATTATTATATATGATTTCTTCTTTTTAGCACACACACACTCCCATATTCAATATTATTTTTATCACACTGTGTCGAAAACAATACAATATTACATACAACAACAACAATACAAAATTAACGACGATTGATGATTGATGATTCACGAAGGCCAGCTGTGTATTAATAACACCCCATCCATCCCTGCGCACAATCGGGGATTCTAGAGCTTCTTCCACGAACTTTGGAATTGGAACACTTGACACACATTTAGATAATGGAAGCCAGTTAACAAGAACCTCCCTTCAAAATATGTGAGCAAAAATGTACAAAAACATCACTGTGCTCTTGTTCCAAACCAAATTTTCACAAAACTTTTCCATCAATTTTATTGATTTTTTTCCTCTGCTTGGACAACTTTTACATCAAAATTTTAGCAGTGATTTCTTATTCCAAAGGGGCACAATATTTTGCTAATTTTTCCATACTTATTTGGCGTGATGTAAAAATGTGATGTGTGGTATTAAACTATTAAAAGTCTCTTGAGTGTGGTATTATCTGTGTGTGTTTCAGTAGACGTCCTCTAGTTTTTTAGCTCTTAGCTTTTCTGCCATACCACCAGTTAACTTGTAGAGGTTTGCATATAATGGTAAATGAAGATAATAGTGAAGATTAGTAATGATATCGCAGACAGGCAAATTTAAGCACATATACACACACACAACAAATATCTTTCTCCTGAGCGTTAACTTATTATAGAGCTCTCTATAATAGAAGAGCTGTTGGCTACTTTAGATTTTTTATTAGATATTATAATATTAATAATGTATGGATAAAGATACAAGTAGTAGTAAAGGGAGAAGAGAGAGATGTAAAGTTACTTATAAAATTTTTGTGTGTATTTACAATGTTGTTTCAAATCTTTCAATTTTTCAATGTGTGTGCTAGGAGGCTGTCGTAAAATCTTCAAACATATAAATTGCCTTTTTTTCGACGAGTTCTCAATGTTATCGGTATACCCACTTGTACGAAAAAGACTGGCAATGCTTTAAATGCAGTGATACTAACTGCGTGTGTGCAAGTTAGTTAGGGCTTTATCACTATCACTTATTATTATTACTCCTTTCCTTTATGCCACTGCATTATTTATCGCAGAGGAGAGCTGAGAGCCCATATGTACCATTAGTAGTATTTCACAAAAAGTTTTTAGTCAATCTCTCATAGAAGCAAGTTGTAGTAGTAGTAGTAGCAGTGTGATGTTGTATAATAATCATGTATGCAGTCAAAAAAATATAAGCTTGATTTGCTGTGTAACAATAAGTGTATGATATGGGCATTGACGAGAACGGTTTAGTTAGTCTGATTTTGGCTTAGTGTCTTGTCTTTACTGATGTCTCTTTATGTTATATACTGGCTTTGCACATTTTGCCAAATGCACATTAATATTGCACGACGATCTGTGATGTGAATCAGGAGTGCGCATTTAAACTTACGTGAACTGAAGTACATTGTGGAAGGGTCTTGAACATTTTCTCGCAAACGTCTCCGCCTCTTTATCTCTCTCGCTCACTCTCTTTTCATTTTCGTACCACATGTTGGGTTAGGTACATCATCATCGTCATCATCATCATCATCATAATGCATGTATTACGTTGTTACAACCATATTCAATATTGGCTGTATATACTTCAGACTGGCAACTGCCAGGATTCGTTCTATATGTGCGAGCTTAAGCCTATTTTACTTACCTTTTTGAGGCATAAGTGGAGAGCAAAAATATAGCAGAAACGAACATTCAATGAAATATAATACCTACTGCATCCTTGTATACATGTATGCGGTCTCTTCTCACACAAGTAAAAGTACATACATTTTATTTTCATCATGTACATTGTATGAGAGTTCCAACCAAGTTCTTTTTCAACTGCTGTTGCTGATGCTAAATTATTGTGAACGAACAGTCAAGAACAACAGGAGCATCGACGAGAGCGGAGCAGAAAATGTGAGCAAGGAGAATGTGAATGTAATCAAGATAATCATAATATTGAATACCTACAAAGTAAGCTACTACTACTACTACCACTTCTCTCCTCTCTGACAGATGTGGTGATCATTGTAAGCAAAAGTGCTTTGGTTTTACTACCTTTAAGTTTAGGCTTACACAAAACATATTATAATATGCTCCTTACTTTGAAAAGTTATAAAAAAGCAATGCGCGTATGCTTATTGTTGGCCTATCTGCTACTACATTATATACTGTTACCTTCACTTTGCAGACGAGAATCATCATAATAACCAAAAATTCCAATATTATGACGATTACTTCATAACCGTACCATTTTCATTTTGCATTCAAACATTCATTGTCTTTGTATTTGCTAGTTACATACATTGCAGTATATATATATGCTCATGTTGTGTACTCACAGCTCTCATTTAAGAATATTTTGTATGAACACAGACAGGTAATTTATGGTTGTAAAATTTACCTTGTCCTCTGCCTTTGTTGCATGTTGCATCCTGTTGAATTGGACATTATGTTAGATGTTGAGTCTTAACTTAATGCTATGATTTGGTCGTTTTTGCTGCAGCAATGTTCTAGGCACTATATAAAAGAGCCTCATGGACGAGCTGAAATTCATCGATACCAAAAGGAGCAAACAGAACAAACGGTCTTCGTTATTCGTCCCCTCATTTTTACCTTTTATTATACATTCGTTCATATCGGCCACCTTTTGCAAAGAAACTTTGTAGCAAGTAGGGAGTCGTACTGTAGCACATTACATACCGAGAAAACCAATAGCCAAGTTTATGATTTATAAATGACAGATAAATTATTAAATAAGTCTGCAAGAGTAAGCAAAAAGCTCATTTTGTGTAGCAACATCAGGTAGTCATAATTTGTAGGAAAGAATGACCGAATAAATTACTTTCTTTACGTCGGAAATTAAACAGGTATCGTAATTTACGTGGAGCTCATACTCGGAGATAATCTTATCTAAAATGCAGTCCATAGTCATCAATAGACAAAATATGTATATTGGTTAGCTAAATATTTCAAAATGAACGTGTTCATTTTTTAAATGTTATGCTAAGATTTGGCATGCCTCATATTTGCCACTATCAGAGCCAAACCCAACTATAGATAAATACTGATTTTACTTACACATGCAACTGCATTTTAAAGTAAAACTACGTTGCGGTATCCATTTCTCAAGTGATTTTGAAGAGCTAGGGTATAAAAAGGGGAAACTAGTCTGCGTGGTATGTGCCAGTCGCGACAAAACGAGTTGTACAGATACAGTCCGGCGATAAAGAAAATCCTAGTGAGACATTTAACTTACCATTAAGTTTTGTAGACAAAAAAAAAACGAGCGATACTGGGTTCCTTTTTGTATCCAAAATCTTTGACATTTTTGGTTTTCATTGAACGTGGTAAAAAACTAACAAAGGAAACCATGTGCAAGCAAACAAGCCATACAGCAGCAATAATCTTTTGTCTCGCTGGGTATCGTGAATGCAATTTCATTTTGCTTCACACTTCACATTAGCGTTAGCAGGGATCCCTTTGAGCTGTTCATGTTGTATTGTATATGAAGTATGGTAGTCTACTAGCCATACATACGTGTATTGTGATTATGCTAATTCAGAAATTCAAATAATACAAATTCTAAGAAGCAAGAGTCTGAGAAACAGGCATGACGTGAAGCAAATCATATCATCCGTAAAACTACCCAGCTGGTCGAATGTATGGACATGTGTTACGATGATAAATTTCAGTAGGTATAGGCTATAGGTAGTTCTAGTTGAGTGGGGGTGATATTAAAACACATACATTTCTAAGTACGTATTGCATTCCCACATTATAACTTTATAATGAATGGCATATCTGAATGTTCATGTATCTAGGAATAGTGCAGCAACACTAATCAATCACGCCAATCACGGCTTCCACTAGTCTTAATAATATGAACCCTTTAGGACGCACTCTTGGTATAAAATGAAATCTTTTTACATGAATTTTTTTTAAGACAGGGCGTGATTTTGTAAACTAGACTGTCCAGAATCCAGACTCTAAGCACCATTAGGCCAGGAATCTTACTTCAGAGGATATTTTTTGGTAATTAAAAGGATACACTTGAGCATGAGGGAACGCCTTAATTATCCATTCGCATGCGTTGTTTCATTTTTTATGTTTTTATTCCATCAATAAATTTTACACTTTTGACTTTTGTTGCGGGAATGCTAGCATACTAAAATGTTGTATTGTTGTAACGGATTTGGTTTTTAAATTTTGCATATCAAGCCGACGTGTTTTTTTTGCTGAAGAGTGAAAACTAATTTCCCTTCAGCAGTGATTTGTGATTTTTACGTTTGGTTAGGTAGTTATATGGTTGAAACAACTTCCACACAATCATTATTACGTACCATACCTTCTATCAGCTTCATTGCATGAATATCTCTGTTTTGTACCTTTTGGGCCGTTAAGAATGCAACAAGGATGTCTCTTCTACGAATACGTTACTGTTGAGTCAGTTGAGTGATAAAAGTACTTTACTTGCACTTCATACTTCCCCTTGCCGATCATCAGCAAACTGTAAATATTGAAAATGCTTCACGAGATTTTTAATGACGTCCGTTTGTTAATAGGATTTGAGGAGAATGCTTAATGTACTCTATGAATGTGAATACTATGATTATTTTGCAGTCACGAACGAATTAAAGCACTGCTGCATTTAATGAAATGATGCATTGCACAACATAAAAAATGTTGAAATAGCCTCATATATAGGAAAACTAATCATAATTGTATGGTTTAGACAAGACATTATATTGATCCACAATTTCATTTTACTGGACGTAAAATAATCAAAATATAATTCATTAGACCAAGACTCGCAATGCTACCTCCACATTTTTAGTTTCCTAATAATGATTCTAGTTCAGAGTTCAAATTTACTGTGACATTTAATATTTAATACACCTGTGGAGCCTTTACATGAAGATATGATAGTGAAATATACGTGCCGTGCTATTCCAACATTTTGAATTGTTCAAGTTTGTTTCTTTTATCAAAGTGAACAGTAAAAGAGTGAAAGTACTACATATGTTGGAAAAGGCTTTGCTGAAAGCTAGTATGTACAATCATCCGACATATAGCCTACCCAGCCAGCTAGATAAAGCCATGTTGATGTGATAATCATGGTTTGAATAATTTTTCAATAAGCTATGTTTGTTTAAAGATTAAAGAAAGACAAACTTGATATGCCCACTACTGTTGCTTTATTGCTTATGCGTGCAATTAATAGTTGTAAACATAAAAAATACATTCAAAAATGACTATGACTCGTAAAAGTTGCAAATCAGTACTATTTTAAATTTTATTTTATTTGCTTGCATATGATTTCCACATTTGATTTACAACTGGCAAATGGTGACTTTGTGACATTGTGACAGTGATAATGGACTTGGTTGGTAGTGGCTCGTCTGGTGAATGTTATGAAGAAATTGTACCGCTGTGCTGATAAATATCAATTGAGAATTCTAAATAGAAAAAAATAATGCAACATTCTTGTATTCGTGATTGCATTCATTGCATAGCTTACCATATTTACGCGTTAACATTTCATTGTTGATCGTTGGTCAGTTGGCTGCTGTTGTAGGTGCTGCTTATTGTGTTTTATAAACCACATTCACAACTAGTCAGCATTAATGTAGGTTAGGTGTTACGCAGTCCAAACTTGCAAAGAGTAGACTTTATATTAAGGTAGGCATGCAGATAAATATCTATAAAATATAGTATGATATGAAGGAGGGTAGTGATTGGCAATACCAGCAGTCACCAATCCAATGATGGCAATGATCAATACGTCAAACAAACTAACTTTTGCATTCCTATACATGATAAAGCATTTCCCTTGGTTCATTATTGCTGCAACAATATGTATCACACACTTATTATTATTGTCAACTGTATACATATATCAAATTGCCTTAGAGCCAATTCAATTCATAGAATAAATTATTCCAACTACTATTGCAATAATTATTCTGCTCAATAGTTGATGATTGACATGCACTTATAAAAACTCTTCTTTGTTTAAAAAGTATGGGTGCTAAAAGTCAGTCAGTAGTCAGTTAAGTACGGTTTTTGATTTCTTATTTATCTTTCACTATTATGAAACTTCTTTCTTCATATTTTACATCGGTATTATACCTCAGGACTCATGATCTGTGGCCGCAGACTGTCGCTCTACTGGTAATTCATTATTATATAAAATAACAATGCATACTTGCCAAATGCATTTTTTGCTCTTGATTTCATTTATCTAAAGTCATATCTCATTCATTGGTGGAAATTATTTTGGATGTGCTGATGCATAAACTAATCAATCATAATACCTATATAAACTTTTGCAACCGTTCATTGTGTTGGAGCATTTCCATAAATTAAGCTGTACTGCAACCCAAATCAACTCCAAAAATGTACATATAATAGTTCTGTTTTGCATTATAGATTAGTTTGTCGCATTATAAACCACCATATACATATAATACCACATCAAATGTATCAAGTATGCCAGATTGAATTGATAAAAGTGCATTTATTTGTGATTCATCCATCATTTATGTTTGATGGAATGACAGCGTATTCTGGCCAAGAATAATGTATTATGTTGACTATTGAATGTTTCTTCAATCTAAAGTCAAAAATATTATTATGGCCAACTCGCATTGTGTAAGTCCACATCTACACATTATTTAAAGTGTGTCATTATTAGCTACAATACAAAACCTGCAACAGGACACAGGCGAAGAAAAATTATGATGACAGTGTCGGAGGAGGTGATAGTGAAACAAAATTGTGAGCGTAGATATGTAGGTAATTATCGAAGAATAGCCTTCATCATTTTCTTGCCTGTTGTGGTTAGCAAGACTGTCCACTTTAAAGATAAAGCAAAAAAATTGTTATTATGTTTATATAAAAGTATATGTGTATCTGCTTTTGTAAGAAGCTGAAGGACTTAAGGATATGGAATTAAAGGTAATAGATGGTAAATGACTACTTACCAACCTGTTGAGAAGCTTTGGATTGGATGGTTGCAGTGATGTGTGGAGTGAAGGTATCTTATCGTACATTTTATATGTAAAAATACTTTTAGCGATATGACCAAGCATCAAACTATTAGATTATTATTACGCATTGAGGTAGTTAAACGCAAAATGCAAAGCAAAATGATCATTATTATGAGTACACAATGAAATGAATGAAAAAATCTCCACTATCAAAGTATCATACTGAGCTTGCTTAATTTACTTTTACTGCAAGCTCCCAACATGTCGTGCTCATCAGCTCATCATTGTGGCGTAACGTAGTTGTCACAGGCTCGTCGCAGGTATAGGTAAGGACAAGGTAGGATTGGGAAAACAAGTTGACGACTATTTTACCCATATGCTTGAGTTCTTTCAGCCACGGCAGCACTGCTTCCCTGTGACGTTTCTGTTTTTGCCATAAGATAGAACAATTACTATTGTTTTTTGCTGTAAAATATCTTTTGGTACAAATACTAATAGTCAATTAATAGTTAGTCAGACGCAAGCTCGAATCTACAGTCAAAAGTCAAATCAATATTCTGGTGGTGTTTGGTATTCTGTACATTTATACAACATACAACCATCTTCAAGGAAAGAAACTCTGCGATTTTCATGTTCTTTCTGAGGCCACAAGTTGTAGATCTGCATTTATGTATCTGTTAGTTCTACCACATTATTCTGAAACACGAAAAGTAGTATCCTTACAACAAGGTGTACTTTTCGGTAAATATAACCACTCAAGCCGTTTACTTTACATTAGCATGCATATTATGCACCTTAATTTTGTGAGTAAGCTGTCGTATTTTAATGTTAGCAAAATGCTTTATGAGTCTTTCTATGTCTTTATATGAAACAATTTGCTTTTTTGAGATGACTGCTTGCTTTAAAAAGTTAGCAGGTACAAAACTTCAAATGACACCGCGGCAGCATTAATAGTGGCTAAAAAGAAGATAATGTATCCTTTTGAAAAACTGAATGGGTAAAAAGGTGAAGGGGATGATTATTCCAACTGTAGGTAAGAATGCATCGCACGGGTAAAATATTACGTTCGTCCTAAGGGCCAAGTTATGTGCTAAACCAAAAAATGCAAAAATATGTGAATGGAATACTGATACCGTCTGACAGACCACTGATCCTCTCATGTCACTCCTGTCTGGTGCCAATCAAAGCAAAATTGAATAGCTTTTAAAACGACAGTTACAATTAGCGACATTATCAACTACCTACCTACTTTAGAATGTTTAAAGGAATTCTTGAGAAAAAATTGACGAATGCTGCTGTTGCGGAAGAAGTGTACACTCGTCACAAATGAAACATGATTTTGATCACGCAAAGCACGATGAAGTCATTCATTTTTTAGAGGTCTGCCATAGTATATCTATTCGAAGTTTGTGCGGATTGCTGTCACCGCCACCACCAGGAAATACTGTTGTCTTAATATTACAGCTATAAGTATTATGGAATATTAAACGTGCATTTGTCTTATATAGATAGATATGCATTATTACACATATGTGTATTGTAGAATATTCATACCCTGCACTGACATACAGTTTGTGCGTAACAATCAATGACACACCTCAAGGCTAAATGGCTATGCACTAAAAGGTAGATTTTTACGCTTTTTGTATTGAAATGGGAATCTATGACAAGCTTACAAATCCTTTCTTTGTAAGAATTTTGCTGAGATGAAATAAAGTCAGGCACGACTTGTTTGTTGAATGAAACACGTGAAATTCCAAGGCTGTCTTACTGCAGTGGTTATAGGAGGTTTTATTTTTATTCTGTATCGAAATGAAATATATTTGACAGTCGATAGTAAATATATATGAAATCATGTGTATCAAACGCTGTTTTTACTGCAAAAAGCTTCATTTTGACTTTCAGTAGTAGTCAGTACCAAGCACTCGGTTGTCTCTTAATTTGCTTCTTCAAATTATATACTCTTAATAAAGCGGAAAAAGTATTAAATCTTTTTGCAGTTGACTTTCTGATGACAAATCAAAAAGGTATCGACTCGATTTCACTTTTCTATTCCAGCAAGCACACTGCTTTGCTTGTTTCTTTTTCCAAGCATTTTATTTGCCATTTTAAAACTTTTACTTTTCGCTTCTTTTTGCAATTGTGTAATGATGTCTGACTTGTGAAATCTCGACGAAAATTGAACGGCTTTAGCTTAAGAAATCAAACGGTCCATAAATGGTTGAAACATTACTAAGATGATGTTGGTTACTTCTAAGTCTAAGTCTAAGTCTAAGTCTAAGTCATTACTAAGATGAATTCCACTCCTCCTGCAATTGGTTTGCTATTCACGCGGCAATGTAAAAAAAACTCTCTGTTACAGTAACTAATTCTATATGTGCCTATAAATCCCATTGGAACCCTGCAAGACCTTGACCGCACCAATGCCTTAACAGAGGCAATTTATAGCACATTATGAAACATACTAAATAATAACTTTCTAACATCTGCATCTTCAGTCTTAAAATTCCGTCCAATTTCTACATTTTACCCATCACAGTACTCTTCATTTAATTGTCCAATATTTTTATGGGTGGGCATAATTTAAAAAACACAGGTAAAAGGTTCAGTGTTAAATACAACCCGGACCACATCTGACCTATATGCTTTATTACTTTAAAAAGTTGTTTAAGACTGAAAGATTTTAAAAATAACAACTTTCCATAAAAATGGATTCTCATCCTACTTGTTGTGATTTCATTTTAAAAATTTCATCAATACAAAATAGCAATAAATTGAATAGTTATGTCGAGGGTGAGGAGGAACTGTCTGTAGATACATAGCTTGCATGAATATATTTATTAAATCTATAAATCAGAATCTATTTACTTTCCCCCCGACTAGCTGCTAACCAAACTGCGAGTTCAGTATTAACACGGCATGTAAAGGAACCTACTGTAATCACAGTCGTGATGTAATCAATAAACCTAAATGGAAAAACAAACCACACGAGACACGATTAAACACGGATCTACCACAGATATGGAGAATCCGTTTTACAATACTAATATTTATACATAATATGCTGTTCAAACCTTTGAACTAAACTTAAGTGAGGACACGTCCTACATACATTAATTCATTTAACCTACATTTATGATGACTAAATAGTTCAATTGACATATTGTAACAAAATATTCATACAAGTTTGCTCATTATCCAAATTTTAAAAGCTATTTTAAAGAGAACAAAAACTACCCTTTCAAAATCAGTTAAAAATTGACTGCTGCAATTCACTGCATAAGCACCTATCAACTTAAATAAGACATTAAAAATATGATGAAGCTTTTCATGCACGTTTGTACCGCTAGTAGTAAAGTGAATACTGGTAGCGTTACCGTCTCATTTAGAGTGGAGAAGACTGTTAACAGGGAACATAAATAGCAAAAATGCATGGCTCAATATGCCAATTACGCCACACTTATTTTCTAGAATCATTGTATTGTAATGCTTTATTCTCCAGGATCATTATACTTTGCTTTGTAGCCTCTTTACCTGCGAACGATGTCGCATTATTTTTTCCAAACCAAATTCGTAAATCCATGATATGTGCGTCAAAGAGAATCCTTATATCATCATATTTATTAACTGTTGGTAACGATGAAATCGTTTGAAAAACAGTTAATGCGATCACGTTCCGGTCTGTGTGTGTGTCTGCGTGTGTGCACGATAACTCAAAAACGAAGTGACCAATTGTCACCAAATTTGATATACAGGTTCCTTAG
>JAQIXW010002108.1:0-16590 GCA_034700685.1 Willowsia buskii | reverse complement strand
ATACCCGAAATTATGGGGAAAAAACCGTAATATAGTACTTATTGGATTCGATCCCGGGCGGAATCGAACCCCCATACTGCATTCACCTCACCGTCTACCTTCAGGCACCTAGGCCAGTAGACCACCACTGCCTGCTCACCTTAACTACATACATGTTCCTTTCTGACGAATTCTAAATCTACCTCGAAATTCGTTGTGAATACAAAATATTGATCAGTAAAAATTTTACCAAAGTTTTCAGAGACATAACGTTTATACCAAATCAATAAGAAGTGATACACCAACATTTCATTTAACAAAATTGAAGTAGTTCACAAGTTGCAATTAGAAAGAAGGTTATCGAACAATACTGTAGAATGGAAGTCTTAATACCAAATTCCAACTCAAGTGCGATTATAAATGACTCACTTTTATATATACCTGCCAAAACCGATCAGAGTCCGTGTAAAATACTTAAAAGTAGCTTAAAATTGCAATTTGAAAAAGAGGTTATCGAACAACACTTTAAAATGGAAAGCTTAATAGCAAATTCTAACTTCGCTGCAATTAAGAATGACTCACTTTTATATACATCCAAAACCGAACAGAGTCCGTGTAAAATACCAGTACTAAATACATTCTTACAGATCCTAGTAACCACACTAAGCGCTGACCTGGCAAAATTTGAAATACTTTTTTATTCACTCAATCATTCCGAGTGCAATATTCATACATTTACTGGGCGCGTGATGCACCTCAATTCAGAATACAAAAAGCGCGCCAGAGTCAAATTTCCCTTTCGTCATTTCCAACCGTACCATATTATATTGGCGCCACTTCTCTCCTTGAAAAACAACACACCGATTATTGACCCGTTCTACGAGTATTCAATGCATTTAACAAGCATATTTATTTTTACAAGCAACAAACAATCAACTAAATTTAAAACCATATTTTCAGTTGCATCCAGAAATGTGCCTGCTCTAAAACTCGTTATATTTCCAAATACGTTGAAGTCCAAAGAATATCCCTTCTTTCAAATTGGCTGTAGTGGATACTGCCATTCAAATGACAAAAATGGATTAGCAAATCTTCTCTTCGTTTATTCTCTACTTGACCCTATTCACCTTCACCAGAAACATTT
Organism: Willowsia buskii; assembly: GCA_034700685.1. Classification (NCBI taxonomy): domain Eukaryota; kingdom Metazoa; phylum Arthropoda; class Collembola; order Entomobryomorpha; family Entomobryidae; genus Willowsia; species Willowsia buskii. Next base: position 15,467 of record JAQIXW010002108.1, on the reverse strand, counting down.
TCGGATTGTGCAAAAGAACAAACGAATCAACGCGCTTGTACGTGCAAGGATTTTGACCTACTTTGACCAAATCTTTCGTAAAGGAAAAAAACCTATGAAGTGTGCGAATAGAATTTTTTCTCACAAATTATTTTCCCGTTGCAATGCAGAAGTCGTCTCAACAGAATTAATCGCCAAACAACACAACATTTCGCTGAATGTGCTAAGTACACACAGCCTACAGAATTGGACAAACACAGATGTGTCGTTAGAAGGAAAGTATATTATCAATGACTACAATTTCTTTAAGGAAAGCTACCGTGGAATTATGGGGATCCGGTACTCAAGGTCGCGAGGACTTCAGCCCTTGTACTTTCATGAGAGGATTAAGTCTACAGTGTTAAAATCTGTCGATGGATCTCCTTGGATTATAGCTTTACCTCCAGATGTTTGGACATTACTTGTGTTTTCGATTGTGGTTACCTTAATAATAGCTGGTTATATTTTACGAGGATTTTACACGGGCAAATCATTTGCCGGAAAATTTTTGGTGGATGCAGTAGGTGCACTCTTAGGAAACACTACGTCGAACAAATGGACTAAATTAAAGCCACTAGTTTTGATCCAGTTTACGGGAATGTTTATATGCAACTTTTATGGGAACGGGATTGTGAGCATTATGGTTGTCCCACCTGCGCCAAAAGTGTATGATTCTTTGAAAGAAATGCTGGAGGCTGGGTACAAGATTTTATCTATCCGGTACCACCCGCGGAAATTCTATTATAACGAGTTTAAGGAAAGGAAGATTCTCCATTTGCTCAATAGCAGCTTTGAAACAAATAATACCTCGATAGGTAGAGAAAACAAGTTAATCAGCCTCACAAGTACTTCTGTTGCCTCTCATAAATTGTTGAGTAAAAGGAAAGCGCTGGAGAAGGCGCATGGAGGAGAAAACTTTGATTACTTTCTTTTACCAGAAGTGCTTCATAAGTCCACAGAGTTTGTAGCGATTTACACTGTCAACCGAGATTGGTTGCTAGAAACCTACTCGAAACTTCATGCTGCTGGGTTAATGGACAAATGGAATTATTGGTCATTTCGATCTCGACGTTTTAAACTTAAGGTTGACATTGAATTACCTAAGCCTCAAGATAATGTTCAGAAGATGGAGGAAATTGAGTTTAGAAATGTTCTTGCTCAGATTTTCATGATCAATATGGTATACACATTGAGTTTTATATGTTTCCTTGTTGAGTACGGAATTGGTCGTTTTCTTAAAGATATGTACAAATATATTCGAATGCAATTCAGAAATATGCTGAGTGATAGGATGTTGTCAAGATTCAAGAACAGAAAAAAGTTTTTTTCAACTAATGTGCATGTTTGGACGGAATAATCGTTTAATTAGCAACACTTATCTTTTTAATCCTAAGGATCTCCATGTTGTATTTTCGTTTAATAGCATTTAGGCTCTTAAATACTTTAGAAACACTTTAAGTTAATACAGATAATATTATATTGGATGAGGTTTTTTGTATTATGCGGAATTCTGACGTTTCTGATTTTGCAGTCTGGAGAATTATTGTCTGATTTTATTTCATGATTTTATTATCTACATTAATTAGTATAATATTTTATAAGAAACAAAGATTAAGAGTTAGTTATTCAATATTCTCATTTTGATTTGAACTTTTTTAATAAACCATAAAATATCGATATAAATTGCAAATTGTGCAAAAGAAAAAAAAGTGATAGTATATATCTTATATAAGATGGAAGGTTTAGACATACAATTATCAATTATACGTATTGTGGTAACTTCTTTTTAACATTTCGTTTACACATCATCTGTATTTCTATGAAAGCACATTGTCAACATGAAAGTGTACACAGTTTAACCTTTCTTAGGGATTATATGTCATCTATCAAATAAAAGCCCGAAACGCGAATCCAGACATTCGAGTTTCCAAATTTGAAGTTTTTAAATCCTTCACTTGCTGTACTGTACTAAAATCAACCTAATATTTTAGTTTAGATTTGCGTTATCACATAATAATAAATGCATTTACAAAGAAGCATGTAAAGTAAGTAGTGATCAAAATTTTTTAAACCAGTATACGCTATTAATTACGTATATCTGTTTTTGGTATAGACGTTACAAATGGTAATTTTACAAGTTGTCAGTCTTACGGCATTAAAAACAAGACGTAAATTTATTATTTCCAAACCTCGTAACAAAGGGTTGAGCAACATGTAATTATCGTAATTCTGGCTACCTCTATGGAGCGCTATATAACATCTATGATATTAACATGCAACCGTGAGTAATTGCATAACTTCTCTCTCTTGTTAGTTCTCAGACCTGTTTAAATATTCTCACCCGTCAACGCTGTACAAATAATTTTCTGATGCAAAATGCTTGGTCTACCTGAAGATCTGTCACTATGTTAGTTATTATATGCACAAGTAAAGCCTAGTTACCAACCTATCTCGCAATCAGATGACGAAAGCAGAAGGCGATTCTTTCTAATAAATTTCATTAAGCTTACATTTTGAACTCATACGCTAATCCACCCTTGATAATGTGACCTCAAAAACATTTAAAAGTTTCTAAACAATATAAGCAAATGGATTCACACAAAATGAGACTGTAAAATGAAATGCTTGTTCCAGAAAACCATTTCCCCTGTATTGCTAAAAATTTCAATTGTATGCACTTAGCAAAGTGGAGGGAATCCGAGTATCAGTTATATACTAAACACATTCTTATACCCGCTATAGTTGTAACACTTAGCGCTGACCCGAGATTCTTGTAATATTCTTTATTCCTCCGATTTCTCCTGTGGCAAATTTTTCTATATTCATTTCGATATAATTACTAAATGTGTTATATAATTTAATCAAGAATACAAAATGGGGTAGGATTAACTTTCCCCTTCGATTTTTTCAATCGTGTCATATAAGACTAGCGCCTCCGATACGCCTATTCAATACGCCAATTATGAGATTAACTCGCAAGCGTAATATATTAAAATGAAAATTTAAGCTATTCCTTAAGTCAGTGGCAATATTTTCAGTCGTCAAAACCTTTCAAATTAATTTTTTCCGACGAGCTTACGGTCTACCTGAAGAGTATAGTTTTTGCTATCGCACGTTGGACAAGTTACGCAATTTTACATCATATCTCTGACAAACGGAATACGTAAGTGATTTTAATGGAAATTATATCATGCATTTTATAGGATAAATCAATAAATCAATCAAATCAATGATTCAATCAAGTTTTTGTAAATCATCGACTTTTAGTTGGACTATACTAGTACGATATAAGGATTTATCTTTATACTTCATCAAAATTCTATTGCAAATACGTCGTTTATTTTAATACAAAATATGGGACAGTAAAAATGAATATATATTCGACGCTCGAAAGAATCTGGATGAGAACAAGCTCATAATTTTATCCTCTTCAGTTCTAGTTCGTACAAGTACGAAAACTACCTTAAAACTCTTTTGTAAAAAACAAAGATTGAACAGTAAAATCCTGACTGAAGATTCCGAAACTCATCAAACTTCATCATCCAGCTAAAATTCTTGCTTTATAAAAGCGATACGCTAACATTTCTTTTTAAAAGTGGAAATTCAAATATTCTACGAACGACACTTAACAACTAAATACGCAATTTTTCCAGAACAACGTTGTAAAATGGAAAGTTTATTATCAAACCATAACTCCTGTGCAATTACCAATGACACATTTCTAAGTACGCCCATAACAGACCAAAATTTATATAGAAATTTGGAACTGAATACATTCCTACAGATGCTAGTTATAACAATCAGCCATGATCCAACAAAATTTGAAATATTTTTTTATTCATTTAACTTTCCCTGCTGGAAGTCTGATGCAAATACTGCCCGTGTAATGTTCCTCAATTCAAATTACCGTAAAAGATTAAATATCAGCTTTCCCTTTAGACATATTCAACCCGGCCATATCATATTGACTCCGTTATCCTCTTTCAAGAAAAATACACCTATAATTCACCCGTTCTTTGAATATGCAATGCATATAACAACCCTATTTATTTTTATAAGCAAAACAAAACGTGGGAAAAATCGACACATTAACTTACAAACCAAATTTTCTGTTGGATCAAGAAATGTGCCTGCTTTAAAATTCATTGTTTTTCCTGATCACTTGAGGTCTAATAAGTATCCGTTTTTTCAGCTTATGTGCAATGGATATTTCCATGTAAGCGAAAAATTAGCAAATTATGTATTTTTGAATTCCCTACTTGACCCTATTCGTGTGCACCAAAAATATTTTCGAATTGTGCACAAAAAAAAGCAAATAGATGCTCTTGTATTTTCAAGGATGCCCGAATACTTTGCTCTAAATAAAGGAAAAGACCTTTTCAATGTGCAACTAGAAAAGTTACAAACAAATATTTTTACCGTTGCAACGCAGAAATTGTCTCCACAGAATTAATCGCCTGGCATCACAACATGTCGCTTAATATACAAGACACCCAAACCCATCAGTTTTGGTTAAAAACAGATGTTTCGTTCACAGGCCAATACATCATTAATGATATTCGTTTAAGTAAACTCAAATACCGGGAAATTACGGGCACACTGTTTTCACAGTCACAAGGTAAACAGCCACTGTACTATCATGAAAAGAACAAGTCTACTGAGATAAGGGCTGTTGATGTATCACCATGGATTATTGCTTTACCACCAGATATTTGGATGCTTCTAGTGTTTTCGATGGTGGTTACTTTACTATTAGCTATTTATGTTTTACGAGGATTTTACGCCAATAAATCATTTGTTGGAAACATCATTCTAGATGCTCTAGGCGCACTCTTAGGAAATACTACATCAAACAAATGGACTCAAATAAAGCCTCTTATTTTGATCCAGTTTATAGGAATGTTTGTATGCAACTATTATGGAAACGGGATTGGGAGCATTATGGTTGTCCCACCTGCGCCGAAAGTGTATGATTCTTTGAAAGAAATCTTAGAAGCGGGGTACACGATTTTGATTAACCAACACAGAGGCAGAAATCCGCGGGAAATGTATTATAACGACTTTAAAGAAAGAAAAATTCTGCACCTTCTTAATACAAGTTTTTCAATCGTCAATACGAAGAATATATCAACCGGTCTGGTGAACAAGTATATCCATCTTACAAGTAGTTCTATGGCTTCTCATAAATTTCTAAGTTCAAGGAAGAAGCTGAAGAAGGAGCGGGAAGGAGGAAACTTTGATTGTTTCTTGTTATCAGATGTACTTCGTAAAACTACAAAATTTGTGGAGATTTACACAGTAAACCGTAATTGGTTGATGGAAACATACTCGAAACTTCATGTTGCCGGGTTATGGAATAAGTGGAATTATTGGGCATTTCGATCTCGACGTTATAAACTCAAGGCGGACATTGAATTACCTAAGCGACAGGACAGTATTCAGAAGATGGAGGAAATCGAGTTTCGAAATGTCATTGCTCAGATTTTCATGATTAATATGGTGTACACGTTTAGTTTTTTATGTTTTCTTGTCGAGTACGGAACTGGTCGATTTTTCGTGAATACGTACAAATTCATTTTGGAGGAAGTTACGATAGTAAGAAACATTGCAAATGATAACATTTTGCTGGTATTTAAGAAACCTAAAATGTTATTTTCAAGCAGGGTAAATACACGCTTGGAGGGAATAGTTATAAGGGTAGCAAATCGGTTAAATATAAGTTAATTATCACAGCTTTGATGTCACAATTTTGGATCGTTTTGCCTCTACATTTGGAATTGATAGTCGATCAATTTGAAAAATTCTTGGTGATATAATGTTTTGTAAGAAGTATGATGTTTGTATTAGAAATATGTTCACTAAAAGTCAAATAATCAAAAGTAAAGTGAGTTATGACTATAAAATAAAAATGTGAAGTTTGGGTTAACAAAGCGTTCCTTTGTACCTAAGTCATACATTTAAAATTATAAATATTAAGTATTTAATTTAAGGCTGATTCCAAGAAATAAAAGTATTAGTGATAAACCTATGGCTAACTTTCTCTTTTATTTTTTGCTGTGTGCTGTAAGGCATGTGATAGTATTTACTAAATTTGCATTGTATTTAATTTTGTCACGTGTTCCAATAGGTATGTTGTTTTTCAGTATATTGGATTGCAAAAACCCAAGCCAATAAATTTCTGGCAAAAGAGAATCCAATATCTTTTTCATCGAACAGTGTTTTTAAGGTTCTTAATTTTACCGATTTTGTTCACATTAGAATGGCATAGTTTACAATAATTTAAAATGTGAGCTAACGTAAAATTTGACGTTTATATCCATTAGGTTTTGCGAAGTATGCATTAGGTTTATATTTACCTTCACCATATAAATCTGTTAGGCTAGAGCCTTCAATACCCATGCGGGTGTATGGGTAGTCATTGTAGACATCTACAAATTAACATAATATGTAGATTATTTGTAGTCCTCTTCTTCTTTGCGTATATGTAATTCTTCTAAAAATTATTTATCCATAATTTCTAAAAGGATATCCAAATCTCTGAAGAATTAAATCCTTCCTAGAGTTTTTACTCACTGTCAATTTAAATCCCTTTTGATTCGAAATATTTTACGATTCCTTCTCACACGAAAAATGCAATTTATTTACCCAAGCAACAAGACACATGATATTTCATCGATTTAAGGAACGACTGGATTTCCAATTCCCTTATAAATACACACAGCAATATCACCTTATCGTTCAGAATGGCCGTGTTAATTTGCAAGCATTCATAGACTTTGCTATGCAAACGACCACAATATTTCTTATCATAAGAAGTGGCTCTACTAATCAACGAAAGGACGAGAAATCATCATTCGATGTTCTTGTAAGAAATTTACCAGCGCTTAAAATCTTAATTCAAACCATCAAAACAAATTCAGAAATAAGAATCGAGCATTCAATAAACTGCAATGAACATTGCACCGATACTGACGTCAAGACCAGAAATGGTGGAAACATCTTGGATTATATTCGAGAACCCTTACTATTTCATCGACAACTTTGCAGACTTGGAAGTGGGCGCGGAATAGATGTAGTCGTTTCTGAAGAACCGCATGTCCTCTTTCATCTTCATATGTGCCCTATGCAGCCATGTGCATCACCATTTTGCACGGCAGAAATTTTGTCCTCATTGCTGCACGTCCAAAGCCACAACCTCTCAATGAGGCTCGTTTCCATTTACGATCAATTCAATCAAAATATAAATCCTCATGGCCAATATATCATTAATGATATAGGAGGTTCGTATCATGATCAATATTTCTGGGAAACAGCAGGAACATAATTTTCAAGATATTCTTCAAGACGACTAATATACTGCAAAAAATTTGCAAATATCTTTGAAGAAAAACCAATCATCTATGAAACTTGGTTGGAACCATTCACTCTGGAAACTTGGATCGTTACAGTGGCATCATTTGCCATATTTACACTAATTGCAACATTCAAAAGTGGAGAAAACTGAGTAAATATTGTCCAATTCATACCCGCATTCGGAGTTTTTCCAAGTTTTTTGAAACTTTGACTTGTCATAACTTTTTTTGGGGGGCACCTGGGCACCTGATATTTTGGATGTGGACGTTTCAGACAAAATGCCGTCGATTGATGAAATAAAAAACATGAGCCACTACTTGTACTCTCCAACCGTAATTTACGATGTGTGTAATTTTAGTAGAAAAAATTAATTTTATCATTTAAGCTTTTTTCACTACATTGCATTGCTCACCATCAAAATCCGAAAAGCCTGTGCTGCTGATTTCATATTTCATACCACTCATTTGTCAGTCAGTGAACAAGAAACATGTATTTATAATAGCCTATGATCTCAGCACTTCTCTCTCTCCTCCTCTCAGCTACCCCCTATTTTGCATATTTTTGAATTCAACCGCTTCCATCATGTAGTCTACCGTACAATCTAAGATTTTTTCCTAATAATTTATCTTTATGTGCTTAAATCAATAATTCCTGCTTCTCCTGCAGGTAAACATATTTCAGAAAAACATTTCAACAATTGGAGAAAGTAATGATTTCTCATTCAGCGGCACTTCTGTGGACACAATCCTGTGCCATTTCTTTAGCACATTACCTGAGATTTCATAGAAAGCACGACTAATTATGAAAAAAATGTGTGTAATGTTGGAACAGTAATTATTCTACTCATCAAAGAGATCAGAACTAAACCTATTACCTTGTTTTCTAAACCTAGAACTATACAATTTCTAAATATATATAAAATAATAAATTAATTAAAAGCAAAAACAAACCTACAGTTGTAACCAAAAAGTCAAACCCAAGCATTAATCTCGACTCTCGAGTTTATAGCGCTTTCCATGTAAATTATTAGTTAACCAGGTGTTGGTGGCCGATTGGCCGATAACAAAAGGATTTGAGCAGTTCATATACATGCAATGCTCCAAGAACCGATAGAATTGTGAAAGTTAATAGTAAAAATGCAATATTTCTTAGCAATTTTATGTGTCAGAAAATCTTGTAATTTTGTGTTTGGAAACGGTCGTGTCGGAGTGCCCCATGTATTTTGCGGCAGTCCTCATAACTGAGAATGAGGCTGCACGTTTTCCTCATTTACTTAATATTATCTTCTCACCACGAGGCAGCAACCACGGTAATTTTTGGGGATTCTCATGCGAAATGAGGACCACCGCCACCGCTGCCACTGAGCACACCAACTACTCTCCTTCTATACTCTGTGATGCACAGATATCTTTTGCTGGGCTATGAGTCTTTGTGAAATTATATTTCTTTTGTAAATAAAATATTGGCCTTTTAATTGTTGTTGAAATTAACTCCTGAAGTTTACGAGTCGCTTATTATCATGAGGCATAGATTCTGTGATACAAACCTAATTCTGAAAAAAGTGAGATGTAATTTGGAGCAGTAGTTAGGGGCATTAGCATCGGCTGACCTGATTGTCCGACTTTTGTCGACCTCACAGTTTACAAAAACTTCATTTCCTGACATTATGAATCAATGTGAAATCATAGTTGTTTGAATATAAGTCGGAGGAAAATAAAACGGATCTAAGTAAGTACACATAAGCAATATCGTGTATTTGTTCAACAGGAAAATACATTACCTCCATTTCATAGACTAACGATGTATCATATTTATCAAAATTTTTGTTTCCTGAAATTTACATACAGTCTTAAACAGTACTTTTTAGAAATTTCAAATTTTACTTTGTGTATTTTTTACTGCTCAAGCGTTTACATCATTTTTACCTGTTTTTGTCGTTTGATTAACATCTTGCGCATGCATAACCAATAATTAATACATGATATCAAGTATATCTACATTGTAATGAAGTATCTACCTATGTACAATTTAATGTTAGAAAAAATTCTATTATCCAGGAATAGGAAATTTGTTTTGTGCGACAACTCACCAGAATTTTTTTTAAATACGAAAGCTAAATGTCAGATAATTTCATCTTATCACACGAAACATTCCTCCAAAACTTTTATTGGTATCTGCACAATTGTCAAGTTATATAAAACCGAAATAGCTCAAACGTGGAGAGAAAAACAACCAGTTAAAGCTTGTCTAGCATTAAACATTTTCGATTTGTAATGTTATATCGTATTAAAAACATTGCTGGATACAAAATCATGCCACAATATTCTCTGGATCCATTGAATGAATACTATACTGACTTTCGTCAGAGTGGATTACTTCACATATGGTGCACAGGGTACAATATGGATGGCGAATATCTCATCAAACAAAATATGATCGTGGTTGAAAACGACTTCTGTGAAAACCTGAAGATCATAAATGATATAATCCGATGTGAAGTTGGTGATTATGATACTGATTGCTATATATTGCCTGAAGCATTGTCTATGCATTTAATGTTTGTGAAAATGTATACAATGAAAAGGAAATGGATGATGCAAAAGTATGGACGAATATTTCAAACTGGTCTTATGGATAAGTAGAAATTGCCGAGTAGAGTGAATGGTTTTGGAGGGCTATATAGTTGGAAGGATTCATCGAAATATTTTGTGGTTTCTGGAGATTATATTCAGTTCAAAAATATTGCTGCGGTGAAGATTCTTATGGGATTTGTAATGGTGTTGACTGTTGTGTCATTTGGAATGGAATTTGTGGTCAAGTGTGGCAGAGGATATGGTAATAAACAAGAGAGAAAAAACGATCCGAAATTTTCTGTGGACTCAATTTTGGTGGGAAGGTTAACAGATGAGGATGTAATAAAAAACTGAGACGATAGGTCAAACTGAGGATAAAATGAGGGAATATGCGAATACACGGATCCATCACAATTTCAGAGGCTTTTCTGCTATTGTGACGGCAAGTGTGATTAAAAATCGAAGACATACAACGTTTAGCGGTGCACATATTTCAGAATTTGGTAAAAGCAATCAAACTTCGGAATATCCGCGGAAGGGTAGTGTCTAATGTTTAATTAATGTCTACATTGCGTCTTTAATAATTGTTTCAAACCTTGAAAACGTGCATTGATGTTTGCAGTGAATATGCAAAGCAAGTTGAATGTATATAATATGGAATTATTAAGATTATTTAGTTTTAATAAATTATTTATTAGTGTTTCTAGATCTACAAAAACTTATGCTAAAAGTATGCATTAAACTTTATTTTGCACGAACATTTCAATTTATAATACTTTACTCATGTAAGTTTACTCTAATTTTAACAACTTTTTTAAATCATCTAAGCAATAATTGTTTATTGAATACAAATCAGCATAATTGCCAACGCTTAAAAGTAGTACTAATTTTAATTAAATGCAATGCATTGCACTATACACAATACTACACTATTAATTACAAAATAAACACAAGTTAGTATATTGTTTCACCCAATTAAGTATTTAGATATTATTATGTAAATGACATCGAATTGTTGGAGCATAAATATATTGATATATCAAAACTCGTGTAGGTCAATTCATAACATGTTCTAATGAATGCCATGTTCTCTCAACAAAACATGGATATACGATCTCAATCATTAACCTCAAACAGCCCACATATAATTCACAAATGATTAATTTCATGGTATAGTCAATAATTACGCCATGTCATTCAAATAAAATAAAAACTAATCAACCTTCACTCAAGGTATGGAAATGTTGAATCTAATCAAGATCCATAACTGTGCGCGGGACAAGAGCACAAAGTATTTATCTAATAATTGCTTTAAATTAAAAACCTCCAATATCACAAATGCAATCTAACCATTGGTCAAAAAGAAGCTATAATACATAGCCAATTTATGTTCACTTATCAACATATTACATCTGTATTTGGCATTTTAAATATTATCATAATTTATTTATTAGGGTTTAAATTTGATGTAAGCTACATTTTATGTATTCTCACTCTCTTTCCAGATTGGATATGGTATTACATGTTATACTTGAATAGGGTTTACCGACTCGGGTTACTTTATAACCAGCAATAAATCAATTATTCTGTCCACGCAAAACGTTTGTATTATCAGGGGCGTAGTTTTCTCAATAAAATTTGATAATCCCAACTTAATGCTAGAGACTTTACAAGATCGAAAATACTTTTCGAACTGATTTCTATGAAACTTATTCTTAATTTTATCTCTTACTTTTTGTTTTAAACCGTTCAACGTGTGTTTGGAATCTTGATGAAACTGACCCGCAATTCCATAAACTACCAGAAAAATAAGGAATATTTCATAAACTGCCGTAGCAAAGAATAATTTTAATGGTAAAGGAACCAAAGGCGAGCCAGACATCTTGATTAAAATTACTGCCGAGAAAATTTGCGACCAGCAACAACTCAGTAGCATTAATGCAAGAATGGTTCTTAAAGACCGATTACAAAATATTACAAGTATTTGAAACGTACGATAGACTATCATCTCTTTGTGGATGGATTCTGTCACCCAACTTTTGTACTGTACATGAAAGCATTCCGAGCTTGCCTCCGAGATTAGATATATCATCCTTCTAAAAAATATAATCATACAAATAATATTATAAATAGGAAGAGCATTAACATTTATAAAATTATGTTTTACCTTAAAATTAGCTTCTGAAAATGTAATAGCGTCATCCCACCAATTAGAATATCTATTACTATACAGTATCCTTGTGCAGATATCATATTCCATATTACGTAATTTACAATAATTGAGTGGGTGACACGAAAAATCAATATGCTCGAAGTTTGTTCATATATTTCAGCCAGAAAATGATCAACAAACCATGCAGCGCTAAAAGGCAAGTCTGGCTTGGTTGTACAGGCAATAGTCATAGTAAGTGGGAAGATCCATTTGCCAAAGAATTTAGCCATATGGCAAAGATATTTTGCGAGTTTAGTTGTAATTGTTGGTTTAACTCTAAAGCCTGTGATTCAAATGCCATATTCATAAGTCACATTTTAAATATATTATCGTAATATTTTATGTTTCTCGAAATTTACCTTTTGTGTAGATAAGCTCCATTTGTATAACGGCATTCAAGAAATTTGTAAACTCTTCCGGATATTTTCCTCTGTGCCTATATCTTTCTCCGCTGAGGATGCACATTATAAGCATCATGACGCACAAATTGATTTCTGTAAAAGTGTGCTGCTTGTGAATATGATTGTATTTCTCACTCAGTTTGATGACCAGGATACGATATACCATTGTAAAGGCAACAGCCAACATTAACATCCATCTTCTTATGAGACGACGTTTTACACCAAATGAGGATTCTACTTGCACAGTTTGAAGGAATTCGTCGTATTTAAAAATACGACCTGCAATGCGCGGAAAGATTGAGTTTGCTTCAATTATTATGTCAATGAAGTTTTCTGAGATAAGCATTTTGACCTAGCAAATTTCAAACGCGCGTAAAGTTCAAGTGCTTCAGTTGCTGGAATTTAAAAGGAGTGTAACTGCAGGAACCCAGACTACGAATGAGACATAATATGAGGACTCATAATGCATAAGAATATAGAAGTAAATCGTTTATTAAGATAAAACATCAAGATGTGTCACACATTTTCCATGTAGGAAGCCCGATGCGAAACTAAATAAGTTCAATGGTTTACACAAGAATTATAACATTTAATTAAGTAGTATTGAAATGCTGTACATGTAAATACTCCTTCAAACATTCAATATGCTCCACTACGTACACACAAAATTCGTACATATTCGAATTATTAAGGCAGGTTCTCCTTTGCTATATAATGCAAACATTTATTTCGTAACTATGATATTAAAAGATTAATTAAAAGATTCTGAAAAACAGCAGGAAAGGCTTCCGTTCTGCCTAGTCTCAAGTAAAGCGTAACACTCTACAATGTCTGAAAGCTTTCCAGACATTACTTTTTTAAATGAATGGTAATTATATGCTATCTCAACATGTACTTTTTAATTATTTCTACAGCCACCGTGTACATGCATAACCTTTCAATGTCCATTAAGAGCCGGTTGACATACGAATTAATTTAATTAAAAGATTAGTGTTTACGATTATGGGTGTATTTCTTTATAAGCTTGACTTCTAAGATGCGGAATTAAATCGTGTTTACGACAAAAAACTCAGGTTTTTGGCACCATCGTTTAAAACTTTTTTAATATCCTGTTTTTGACGAGTGGGTGTTCCTGCTATACAAAATTAAATGTCATAAATCGATAATATGGCATTTCTGAAACTTGAAAAACAAAGTATACGCTTCAGTTCGATGAAATTTATTCATTTTAAGATGTTGCATTGTGAAATTCTATATTCACGTAAAATTTTATAACATCACTTGAGCGTAAACACTAATGAACAGAAAATTCAAAAGTACTAAATGTACCATTTGAAGGATACTTAAAAATTAATGGTTAGATGTATTTTTTTCGTTTCAATACCTTTTAAATGATCAAAATTAAGATTACTAAACTATTCAATATTTAATCAACTTTAAAGAATGTTATGTACAACACGTAAACCAAACAAATGGTTTATTTTAAATTTTTTCTAAGATTTAATTTTTACGACATGTATATGTATGCCGATACGCCACATCACCATTAGATGCATTATCATGCAAACTAGATTACTAATAAACTATTCTTTAAAAGTGACACTATATTATTTTTAAGTAGATGCAATGCATTTATAAGTTACAAACCCACGTGCCACCCTACCTTATTAAAATATATGAGTCATGTGAGCTTAAGATTCCTTACAATTGTGTAATATTTTGCTGCAGCAAACAACAAAAAATAATACATATTTAATAATTTACTAATATATGAGCAGTTACCAATATCACAATGACGAATTCTGCTTAAACACTACCCTTCCTAATGCATCTCAAGTTCTGCTTGTTATTTTGACATTCAGAAATGTGAACTCCACTGAATGTTGTGTGTCTTCGATTTTTTATCATCCTTGCAGTTACAATGGCAGATAATGATCTTACATTGTGGCTCTTCCATGTACTTACACAATCCTTGAGGTTTCTCTCAATTTGAGTGGAAGTCTCAATTTCTGTGTTTTTTCCATCATCTGATCCACCCACTAAGATCTGGTCGACAGACAATTTTGACCTCTTATTTTTTCCCTGTTTATTCCTATGCCTTGTAACACGCTTGACTACAAATTCCATTCCGAATGACAGCATAGCCAACACCACTACAAACCCCATTAGTATCATCACCGCAGCAATGTTTTCAAATCCAACTGGATTTCCCGGAACAACCAAACTTTTCAAAGGAGCCTCGATGCTTGCTCCAAATTGGTAACTCTTCCTTAATTTTGCCTCATATTTCCATTTGTCCTTCAGCCCAGTTTCAACAATCCGTCCATAAGTTTCCATCATCCATTCCCTGTTCACCGTGTACATTTCCACAAACCTTGACTGCGGCGAAAGAATTTCTGGCAATGCATAGCAATCTGCACTATAATATCCAAGGTTTTGTCGAACAATATTCTTTAAAACTCCCAGTTCCAGTTCGTAATCATTCCCAACTTCAACCATCATGCGTCTCATGAGATATTCGCCATAGTTCTGGTACGTTGGATCTCCTCTTGTAATTGCAATACTGCCATTTAGTTGGTGAAGCAATCCTCGTTGTAGAAAGTCAGTGTATAGTGTAGAAAACCCACTCAAAGGATCTCCTCTATAATGTTGCCACATGATTTTGTACCCAGCATTTAGCATTTCCGCCAAAGTTGAAAATGGCTCAGATACGGTTATGGTTATCAATGTCATATTTCCCAATAGCTTGGTTTTGTACATCAGACAGACAAGCATTCCAAGAAATTGCAGAAATATGAAGAGCTTTGCACGGGGCAAACTGACAGGTACATTGTTTCCCAAGAATATTCCAACTGCAGATATTAGGTTCACTGCATTTTCATGTGGTTGCTGACCGACCGTAAATGTTGA
>JAQIXW010002107.1:0-16590 GCA_034700685.1 Willowsia buskii | reverse complement strand
TACGATAAAGATTTGTATTTATTATACGTTTGAGGCAAAGCGCATTGAGTCACAAAGCCTATTGAGGCAAAAAGCCTATTGAGTCTTAAAAAATGAGGCTAAAGGTATATTGAGTCTTAGGGATTGAGGATAAAGACCGAGCACCGTTATGGCTATACTTATGACAATTTTAATATTAAATCCAGTAAGTAAAAACAGTTAGAATGGTTTTAACTGTTTAAATTGAAAATACGTCTATGTAGATGTTTCACTGATGATTTATTGAACATACCTTGCTAAAAACAGTGAGTATATTTTTTTATCAAGTTAGTTACTACATACTCCCCTTTTTATGTTTACAGAATAAAAAATCACGGAGAGACGTGGCCAACCACCGGCTTGTTTGGACTTTGACGAATACTTCTGAAGTCAGTTCTACTACCCAGGTAGGTACATTTTAAATGTGAACCACAACTCTGAACTTGAAGATATTGCATTTACGAAGTTTCAAACAATATAAACCATGACCTATCCTTTGAGGTCTTTCCTCTGATACGATTGCAAATCCATTTGTAACCATTAATTCATAAGTAACATATTTTTCTACTGCAGGAAAATAGATCGTCAAGAAAAAAAATCAGAGTAGTTTTGCAATAAAATGTGAATAAAGCACATTTTTAGGCTTGATTTCATGCTAAAATTGAACTCTGTTCTACTTAGTTTTGCAATAATATGGAAGCGGTTATTAGAATTGTATATATGCACAATAGTGCGCACTTCCATTTGCCCTAAAGCTCCCATTTGACTTCAAATATGTTTAAAAACCCAACAGATGTTTGTATACAGTTCTGTTCCCATACATGAAGTAAAATTCCAAGTCACACTTTAAAATACTTCGTGTGCGTCTTTTTGATCGGTTAAGAATCCTATGTAGGACAGCGGAATTTCAATTTCAGTTAACTACTCAGCACTACTGAGTAATGGTAATGATGCTGTCAGCTACTTCTACCCTGTAGCCACTTGGAAGGAATTCAGGTCAAGACATTTTTTCTCTATTCTCTTTCAATGAAGTCCTTTTGCTGCATTCTGACACGCTCGTGGAGTACCCAGGAGAGAAAGAAAGATTGATGGTGTCAAGACACCATCGTGATCCTTTTCTATCCTGGAGCACTACTTGTATTTTCCTTTATCATTATCAACCGAAGATTCAGCACCACTCTGTTCCCCGATTCTCATGATAAGTAGCTTACAAAATGTTGGTCATTTCTTGATTGAATACGTGACGCATTCATTGATTCACTACTTTTCAATAACTCCATGGGCATGAAATATTGACTTCAGTATGCATTTCCTCATTTTTTACAAAGAATTTTCAAGCTCAAAAGATAAGACACATTTAGAAAGGACAGCCAGTGTATTGTCGTTTGGATTTTTCATTATTCACTTGAATTCATCGAAAACTCTTAATTAGTTGAATACGTGTCGAATGAATGAAAAATATTTAACCCAAGCCAATTCCAAGAACCTATGTAAGTAGAAAATTTCTGTGTTAATTTTGTCAGCATTTGGCATAAGATACAAGATTGTTTATTTTTTAGCATCCCTCTTTCCCAAATAAAAGGAAATCTTAACCAAAACAACTGTGCACTTCGTTTTTCCTAATATAGAGGGAGTATAAAAACTAGATGAGCTTTGCTTTGTTCAGGGCAAACCGGAAAGCTCGCCATTCTCCTAAACATGTGCTACATATAGGAAAGTTGTAAAGAAGGGTAGTACCACAATAAATAAGGCTAGATAAAAGAAAGCATGCATTTTCTACAAAGCAAGATGATCATCGTTCCATAGTGCTGTTGTTGGAAGATAGCGAAGGGAAGCTTGTGTTAAAATACCCATGTACCATTTTGAACAAAGAAATGTGCTTTCCTCTAGCTGGGGTGCGATACCGACATCTGAGGAGAAATACTGGAAGTTTGTAACTTCAACTTTCTCCCGAGAAGTAGCAGCACTAGCATGATAGATACGAGTGGAGTAAAACATGTAGTAGCTTTTTATGTGATATTATAAATCTCATAAGCTTCTTTTCAGAGAAGTACACACAGTGTATTAGGTACTTATGAATAAAGATAGCTTTCTCGATCAGTATAAAAATCCTATATTTTATTGAGTGTCTCTCAAATTCATAACAACAATCGCAAGAAATTGATTGATGCTTTTTTATTCCTGATTTTTTTGCATGCATAAATGAACGTTAGTATAATGCATACAATTTAGTGGAGCAGATTATTTTCTTATTCTCGCTAAGCGGGTTACTACTTCATACAACTGGCAAACCACACCACACAGAGAAATGAAGGTTCACTTTAAGAAGTTCATACATGGGATTAGTCGTTTACCAGTTAGCGGGGTTCAAAATGTTTCAAGTTTCGCCATTTTACTTTTGACGGCTTCATCTTAAGGTTGTTGTGTGTGAATATCAACACTTCTGGGTACATTTCACTAATTATGAGAACAACTTTAGGCAGAGTCATCGTTTGCCATTACGCTTAGCTCATTTGCATTAATTAAAAAACTGGACTGCTACTGGACATACTCGTAATACTCATTGAAACAGGACTAAATAGGAGTAATAGTGTATTCTCTTTTCAATTGTCTCTCGACCGGTAAGCCATAAAAACATAAACCGACTGGGTGTACACGATTGTGGGACCATTTTCGTCAAATTCTAATTTATATTTTTTGCATGCTGTTAAAACAATCTGCAAAATAAACAGTTTTTGCTTCCATTATAAAGCAACTTGATTGTGCATTAACATTCTCGTATCATACCACATTCCAGTCAAAATTGCTGTATTATAACAAAGGACTTCTAGCTTCTTGCATCATTAAGGAGAAAATGAATTCTTTCTGTATCTACTACCGCCAGGCTTCATTTTCATGCAAATTTTTCTACTAAGCGACTCTCGTTATGAGAAAGTGTCATTAAATCTGGTTTTGGTTTTGGCAGCCTTGTGGACTTTTGGGGGTTAGGTAAGACGAAGCTTTGGGACTTTCGAAAATCTTGTGAGACATTTAAAGAAGACATTCATATTAGATTAGTATTCTATAATATGTTATGTTATGAAATATATACTAGCATAGCCAGTTTTCTTCGTTCATTATAACTAGTATTCTTTGCAATTTCGGCATTAATTTTCATCAAAGCTTATTATAAAATGGTTATCATAGCATAACAAATTAAACCTTAAATACAGCTTACGTAAGAAGATTCTGTCCGTTATTATCGTAAATACACCTACATCCTTACTCTAACTCTAAAAAGTTGCGTAATCATATAAATTTTCAGGTTTTCTTTGACATGGCTTTGATCTTTAATGTTAACCTAGAAGAGAATTCCATAGTTCCATCCATCTTCTATCTTGCAATTGAAACAATAAGTGCTACTTCTGTGAATCTGATTTTTCCAAGTTAATAGAACTGAGAAAGGACATACAATAGGGCAGTCCATTATTTGCTTTCCCGGCATCCCTTTTTTGATTAAAGAAAGAGAATATTTTATTCATTAAAATATAAAGCATTATTAAGTAATCTTTTCAAGCGAAAATTAACTACTCAACACATTATGTCAGCATTTACAACACATTGAACTCTTTTTCAAAGAAATGACAAAAGAGAGAAGAAAAATGAGTGGAAATGGCTGTCTGACATGGGCATTGTATCTAGCGACAAAAAAGTTTCCCATCTGACATACCTATTGTTCATAGCATTTTATTTTGGTGTATGCCTTCATTCAACTACATCTGACATAATGCACCCATGCACATTTAGTTATTTGCCATGATTTTTCCTCCCTACTTTCTTCGTAAAATAGCTTATGAGAAGCAAAACCTGGAATAGGGAAACCACAAAATAGCAGCCAGTCGAGTCGTAATATTTTAAAACTTGAGGAAATGTTTTTGAGCATCTTCCAACATAAATTAAAAACGGGGATTTCGGATGCAGTTTCATTCACTGTTGCTATTTGAATACTTTTGAGGTTTGAATTTTTTATGATTTTGATGAACTTTTTAAATATTTTTCTAGCTAAAATCGGCACATGCTTGCTTATACTATGTGGTTATACCGACATTGTCATTATATTTAAGGCCATGTACATAATATGTTATGCGGTAGCAATGCTTCATCATTTCTGAAATCAGAAAGACAACGACAGTTCTTAAAACCCTTTTGTCTTGGCGTCTTTGTGAAAAAAGAAGATTGGCAGTGTCAACCTTTCTTCATTTTGATTTGAAGAAAAGACGAATGCATTTCAATCAATGTTCCTACCATATTTCTTTTTCCGTTGTCGCTGCCGCATTCTTAAAGCGTTCTGATGTGGAATAGAGATAAAGGTGACACGTAAAAACACCGCATAATAGACACACACTTACTCAAACAGCAAACTCTAGAAGGGTAAGGTACGCCGTTCGTGCAAAGGAAATAAGTTTTTTATAACGTTGAATACATAATATTTTGTATTTATAACAAAAGGGAAATAAGTAGTAAAAAAGTGAAGTTCAAAAGAGCGTGCATGAAATGTGACATCTTTGACTTTCCTCCGTCGTCCAAAAAATAAGAACTGACAATACCACCGAAACCAAACGGGAAGGCGAAGAAGAAAGATGTTAAAGTTGATAAATATTCTTGGCAGGGGCTCTTAACCAAACTGATTGTAAACTCGCATCACTGAGCGTTTTTTCAACTTGATCTGCGGAGGATAGGGATGCTGCAGTCGGTGAATGCAAAATGAGTGCGTGTGCGTGTGTACATGTATAAACAATGGAACAGAAAGTTTTTAAGTTTAAAAGTTGACGCTTCTATTTTTCGGTACAAACAGTAAAACTCTTGAAATATGATTGCGATCGGTACAATCCAATTGTATTTTGTACATTAAAATGAAGCCAAAGTTATGCATACGAGCAATAATAAGTGAAAGTTCAACAAGACTCGTTCCCTTTCTCTATCAAAAATAAAATAAAAATTCAAATACAACTCCTAAAATACAGTACACACTGCCGCACTTCATTGAAATTTGTAGTTTCCACTTGGGAAAACTTTATAGATGGAAACGACATGCTACGCGTATACGTTTTCGTTCTCTGCATTGCATTGCCTCCAAAATTCTTCACCGGTTGGAAGTTTGTGGTGAAGATGATGGTTAAAAGTGGAAGTAAGAAATTTTCATTTCTTTGAAACAAATTTGCATGATAATTGAAAAATAGAAGTGTACAACGTTTATACATATAAATGCAAATGGCAGAAGACAAAAAGCACGTATAAACTATGAAGTTAGTTTGGAAAGGCAAAACCCTTTTAATATACTTAAGTGTTTGAGAAATAAACAATCTGAAATGCATGCGTTTCATATTTACATTTCCAAAATGTAATGTAAACTTCGGTATTATAAACCGGTGGATAATTTTCAGCAGATCCACCAAACCTCCATCCAAAGCCTTCCATCGTCTGCAAATACATATTTGACGAATCCATGATTCAGACTCCGTATTCCTTCGGATTTGACCCAGACACTCTTCAACGTTATCATGACCGCCACATTAATTTGCATCTACACATTTTGACATCTGCTGTGCATGTCAGCAAAACAAATATGATCACGCATCAGTGACGCCGCGTTGTAGGAGGCCGCTGAAAGATATGCAAATAAAATATTCCTTCATATGACGTTCATTTTCACGTTAAAAGTTTGATCGCTGTTTTTCTGAATATCTACCAACAAGTGTGTTTCTGCAACCTGCATGGAATTATGAAACTCATCTGCTCATCATTTTCACAACTCTTTACTTTTATACTCAATCCGTCTCAAGGTTTGCTATCAAAATGCATTGCACTCTTTTTGTTGTTCGCCATTCGCAGTTGTTGTGCCTTCTTTTTGTGAAGAAGAGTGTATGAATGTGACAAGGTCTATTGTACGTGGGTCTTTGTTGTTATCTTATAATGACAATACGCTGTTCGCCTGGCTATGATAATATTAATGTGTGCATGCATGCAACTGTCATGTCACGCAGTGTCATTTCCAGGAGAATTCTCTTTGTTGGAGTGCGTCATTTCCTGTGTGCTTTTCCTATCATTTTTTGGTTTTGTAGTTTTAGAAAGAAAAGAATTCACAGCTCATGCATTCATTTTGATTGCAAACTAATTGCGCAACAATGCATCGTAAAAATCTATTCAATTTTTTAGCAATTCGTATAATAATAACTTTTTAGATCCAAATTAAATGTGTCATCCAATTTGTATTCATGATGGTATTGTTATGTGGAAAATAAAGAATGAGCTCGTTTGTATAAATACTACATTCATTTTTCATTCGTATTCGTTTCTACGATACAGTAAAAATGAGTGTTCACTTTACTCATTGTGTATTTCTTCGAATAGGTTATTCAATTATCTGTACCCAGATATGGAAGAATATTTGTATTAAATGGTTTGGTTTACATAATAACACACATAACTGAATGGAATGATTTTTTTTATAGATGATGAATCAAGCCCTCTCACAATGTACCTAAAACGTTTAAAGCCATACTACCCTTTTTATAATAAAAAAGTAACTACAAAACTCCAATGGCAAACTTTGGGTACCTTTCTTTTGGCAGTTTCAACGGGTCCGAATTATGGTTTGAATTGTGTGAATAGATTGAAACCCCTTTATGTTAGCTTCATATTTGAGCCTCTGTATTTACAACTTTGATATTTTTTTAAAATTCATATCTTCCATATTTTAGCTCGAAACTAACAAAGTGCAGTTGAACATTGGTTTGTGGCTATTTGTTTTGCTACAGTAATATAAAAGAATTCAATCAGTCAACTGTTTTTGAAAGAGGGTGAAAAATAATGGCAAGTTTGCGGACATTCTGAATTAAAATGTTTTGAAAAGAACTTGTTAGCACTCGGCGACTTTTTATGGTTCACATGTATTTTTTAAGCAGCCTAAATCTATAATCATGTTATTTATTTTAATTGAATGCCGGTGTTGCCCGTAAAACCATTCTTGTCAGTTTTATCGGTGGATGACAGTGGAAATGGAAATACGCAATGGGAGCATCTCTCTGTATCATTGAGTAGATTATGCAATATTGAATACACTTGCAATTGAAATGAAGATGAAGCGAGTATAGACCTTTGATAATAATAGTTATGATAATCATTGGGAAATTGAATCGGTCGGTTGTACATGGTGTACAGTGCTGGGGGTTATATGGGATGTGTGGCACTCCGTGTGGAAGTGGTAACACAACCCCTGCAGGCTTGCAGGCAAACGCAAGCTTTGTGGATAAAAGAGTGCATTGTAAATTGTAAATCTACAGCTCGATGTACACAATATTCAGTTGATGCATAAATACCATGGCGTGTGCTTTCAACTTAACAAAGTTTGGGGGTAACAAAAGAGGTTTACAATGCAATGTGCAAAGATTGCAATGAGGTTTGTTGAAAGAGAAACAGGAAGGGAAAAAGGCAAAACGAAGCAGAGAACTAGGTAGATAACTGATGACGAGCCCATAGCGAAATTCCTCCCTCTCTTCCATTGAAAATTTCCCTGTTTAGAATATACTCATAGCTATTTTAAATATTTCCTCCTCCTTCTCCCATTTCGAATTTGATGAATAAATGCATAATGCGAATGTATGTACATTATCATATTTATATAGGTATGTACATTTATTAAAATGCATGTGTGTGTTTAAGCTCTAATGTTGGTGCACATGTTTTGAAATAAAATAGGAAAAGCCTATTGTTGCGGGGCACTATCATGACTTATGTTTTGCCAGTAGCATATAATATCATAAATAATTTACATATAATATATTCGATGAAATGATGATTCGATGCATTCAGAAACGTACACTGATAAGCTTTCATTGTGTGTACATTGTACATAAAGTTTGTTTCCCGAGTTTTGTTATTTTACTCATACGTAATTATGTGATAGGGTTGCAGTTGACAGTTGATTTTTTGACTGTACGCCGATGTTTTCGTTTGTTGCGTGAAGATGATAATGATATAGCTAAAATGAGAAAAAGTTTGCATTTTCATTAATTCATATTTCTCCCCGATCATTTTTACAGTTACAATCTCTGTGTAAACATTCTACCAACATAACAAAAACAGTAAATATTGTATATGCAAACAGGTCGGGCTAAAAAGTGTCGTGCTTAGAGAAGATGTGGCGCATAAGTGAAAATACACAATATCCGAATAAATAGGTGGGAAGGCCCATGGAAAATAAAAATTTAATGACTAGCTTGGATTACTTAGGGGAAATTGGTCCTTGTTTGTTGGGAAGAAACGCATTCAAATTTATCCAAAGTCAATGTCAGGGCAGTTTTTATACACGACACTATAAAACGAGAACTTAGAAAGAAAGGGTGGACGTGCTGTGGTTTTCATTTAAGTTGGGAAACAAAAGGAGCGCATTTTTTTAGAGCATCGTGTTCAGAGAGTAGACATTAGGAAAACGAGAATGGTTTCATGTTACCTGCCATTAAACATATGTCACTTTACGTCTGATGGAATATGTAATCATTAAAACTTTTCATCAAGTCATGTATTTAGATTTCAGTGTCATCGTCAGTTTCATTTCTTTGCTACTAGTAGTTGACTCAACTACTTAGAAAACCTATCATGAATTCAATTATTTTTGCATTAATATTACCATCATAGATATTTTTGTGTTTTGTAATCTTTGGAAATAAATGCTTAGTTGCTCTAGCTCGAAGTTACTCAAACCTTTTAAAAATAAATAGGATTCTGTCTCCCAACTCCATCTTCTGCTACTGGCTGCTACTCTGACTAATTTATTTTTGACGACCATGTCATATAACGCTTATAAATTTTTCTGCTTGAGATAATGACGATATTTATTGCAGTGAAATAAATATGCCGTCACACAACAGCTTTAATCGGTAAAAGGAACAAGGCATGAGAGAACGAGTAGATTCAACAAGGCATATAAAACGATACGCACAAAAATACGAAGATGATTTCTCATTTTCTTATTAAGGGAACATGAGTGCATTGCCGTGTAGCTCGAATTAGTCTTTTGCTCCCAGGCGAAATTAGTCATTGAACATGTAATCACACTTAAAATACACGTTGCGGCTTTCAACAAGAAAATGGGAGGATGACTTGCAGAAAACGAATGCTTAGTATGATATTTCATTGTCTGTGTACACCTTTTTGTTGGTCACAGTCGTTTTCATGATGAGATTACATTCAGCAGACCGTCAAATGTAATACG
This sequence comes from Willowsia buskii, assembly GCA_034700685.1. Classification (NCBI taxonomy): domain Eukaryota; kingdom Metazoa; phylum Arthropoda; class Collembola; order Entomobryomorpha; family Entomobryidae; genus Willowsia; species Willowsia buskii. Next base: position 7,319 of record JAQIXW010002107.1, on the reverse strand, counting down.
TAATGATGATAATGTACCATGATTGCCACCGAATGAATTTTATACTGGACAATTGATATATTGATGACATGGTAAAAGCCTTTTTCTATTATTATTACTTCCAGCTACCACTTTTTGCTCCTGCGCTACTGCTACCTTTGGCTTCGGCGATAACTGAAAGAAAATCATCATTATTATTAGAGTTGATGATTATTTGATGACGGGTAAGATCTCAATGATACTGGTTGAGTAAATGAACACTGACGGATCATATCAAAGACGCTTTCTTTAAAATGACCATAAAAATTATTTTCTTGAAGCCTAATGGATTGAACGCGTGCTTTCATACGGGGTAAATACAAATGGCGCAAACGTTATATGTATAACAATTATCTTATGCATCAGTTATACTTTGTAGCTTTTATACTAAATTGTTAAAAGGCCCGAAACGTAATAAATTTATCATAACGGGTGCAAATAACAATTAATGCTGGACTCTCAACGCTTCGGAAGCCGAAATGACTTAAGCATAGACTTAAAAGAAATACGTAACGCGCAAGCTTTGGATTCTGCTCATAATAAAAACCACTCTAAGTCTTAGGAAGTTCTTTAATTAATCAATGGTATGTAAGCGAGTAGAAGCCGAACATTTAAAAAAATGTCTTTATACATCACAGATCATTTACTTCAATCAGTGGATGAATAATAACCACGCAATCATCAACATGAATCATTAGTAGGCAGGTATTCTATACGCACTTAATGATGATATCATCATTTGCTGATTCTCCTCAAGAAAAAAAATCATGATTCTACAAATTTTCTTCAATGATGCTCAGAAGACAAAATGAGATCTTACAAAGTTGATGTTATTGTGGATAATACCACCCGTTTTCGGTGATCATCAGCATTATCGTTTTATTGATTTCGTCTAGAGTGTATGGCTAAAGAAGTTCATCAAAACGTCGTAGTGTAATAAGTATTGGATGTGTATCTTTCCGAGTTGACCAACACTTTCACTTATCAACTTTGTAAAAGTAGAGCTTAATTGATTTTGCTTGCTGCTGAGTCCTTGCTGAGCTATTATTGCAATGCTTTCTAAGGTTAGTTTTTAAATATCAGTTTGTCTGCTTAGTTTGAACTGAAGTGGAATATTATTATTTTCTTTGAACTATTATTTCATCATTTCAAGATGCTACATTATTGATAAATTTATTGTGAAAATTGAATTATTGACAACAATATTATCTTTTACTCCTATATTAAAATTATCAAGGGATCATACAAAACTTTTTTGAGTTTTTGTTGAAATTGAGTTAGAAAATCGTGTTTGAACTGTATTTTTGCGAACTTCCCAAGTTTTTATTTGTTACCTTGCTCATGCCAATATCCATCTACTAGTGAGCTCAATTTACTATCTCTTATCTTTGCCATTTTAGTGATTTTGTATTGACATCATGTACTGCAAAGCAAATTATTGTTAAGGTAGCTCTCTATTCCGCATATAGAGCCCTAGACGTGAACTTTTAATCCGCACGTTTTTGGTGTCGCTATGCTTTGGTGTTTGCCTCTTTAGGAAACAAATCGATGTCGTCGTAATGTCCGATTGAGAGAAAATGGTTGTACTACCTTGCTATTTTAGCTTGTTTTACTCCATAAAATATTATCTCGTTTATATTTTTTGCGAACACTATTTGATCCAATTCTATCCACACAACAGCACATCCTGAGAAACAGCAAGAGAAATAGGTGCTTGGTAATAGAAATAGCAGTTAACCAGTGTTCAACTCAACTTCGATATTGTGGCATGGGCACCTATGTCAGTGGATTTGTGAGCATTTGGTCGCTCTGCAAATATTGGATAGAAAACTATATACGAACTGCGCATCGTTGTTAGGCACTCCTTCCAGAGGCTTCACATTCACTCTTCTTTTAGAAAACATGACGGAATGAAAATAGTAAAAGAAAAGGGAAAAAGTTTTATATGTTTCTCCTTTTCCTCGTGTGTGAGTGTGTTTGAGCAAATATATCTCTCAAAGGAATTGAATTGTGTGACAATAAAAGCGTCAGAACATCAATTCTTGTGCTCTTGCTCTCTCCTCCTTCATTCTTCTTTCTCGTCTAATTTTTCTCTTCTTTCGTTCTTATTTTTGCGATAAGGAAGGGAAGGTATATCATGTAGGTATAATGTGTATAGGTATAAAGCTAACATGCTGCATTATAGTAATATATTATGTCTGTAAGTCTGTAATATTATGTGCATTATGTGTTTACAGTGGATAGTAAAAGGAGAACGGAGCGTTTTTTGATGGTTGAACTTTTGAACGATTTACTTATTGGAGAAGAATGAGAACTTTTCCTATTTATATTGTGTTTGGCCCTCCTTCTTGACTACATATAAAACTGTAAAAATACCTTCTGATAGGAGTAATAGTGGTGGTGTTAAGTTAAGGTATATAACATTACATTACATTTGTACAATTCGTCGCCAACTTTGGAGTAAAAAATGAAGAAAATCGTCGATATTTGTAACCCAGGGCTGTACTGATCGCTTCTTTTTGTACTTTTTTACAAGTTTAACTTGAGCAAAAGTGTTGTCAGCACCCTGGTCCTGTCGATTGGATTGTTTCGCTTGAGTTGGGGAAGAAGAAAAAGAAGACATATTATGTTTTGGGATCACAAGAAAAAAAGTATTACATACATGTATACAATACCTTTTCTATATGCTAGCTGTCCATTACTATCTGTGAATGAGTTTCCTCTGTAGATATACTATCTGCCTGTACGTTACATTTCTTTCTTTAGTTCTCCTTTTCTTCCCGTTTACTACTTACTTATGTGCTCCTTGCTCAGAGCGATTTATTGTTGAAGGCGGAGATCTTTACTCTCTGTGGAATTTGTTTTCATCTTTTCAGACGTGGATCATAATAATAGAATTCAGATACGTACAAATGTATACGCACGCATTATCAAGACTGTGTAGTTTTTAGGGTAACTTGTCTATCCAATAGATGTTTGCATTTCCAGTGCGCTTCCAGCCAAAACTATACACAAAAAACTCAAAATTTTTGTGTTGTAGGTAAGCAAATAGTTTTTGTCTGGTATGTTTATGTATGGTACACAGAGACGCAGAATTCAATGTTTTGCATACATGCTTTAGAGGCAGTTTCTTCTTCTTTTGAAGTCTGAATAAATATCTGGAAAATTTGAAACCCATGAATTTTCACATCATTCATTGTGAAACGAAGATAAATACATACCAAAGGAATGTAAATAAAGAAGCATGAGTCATTGTAAACGCTTTTCACTATTGGCGTGTCTCGAAAACAACGTTGCAGCTTAGATGGCTTGATATTTTAGGGAATATGCGTGTTGCAGTCCTTTTGTATCATTGAATGCGTTTTCCTATTCAACTGTATCATTCAATCAGAAAAAGTATATTGGTTTAACTTTTTCCCAAAATAATGCTGCGTAGTGTATGTACAATTATAGGATTGTAGAAAATGAGGAATTTATAATCTGAAAATTATAGTGTAAAGTAATATTTTCTTACATTTTTCTTCAACATTGTATTTTGGTACTACTAGCATATATTTACAAGCATCTTAACCTACATTCTTTGCCTAAAGGCACGCAAAATATCTACGGGCTACAGGCCAACCATCTGCATTTTTTTCCTGTTTATAAAACTAATATACTCATTAAGTTTTTGAGCCTCCTGTTTCCTGTCTCATTTCCAGAGTAAATGAGATGTCCAGAAAAGGTCTTTTGTGCTCAATTCAAGCATGACTAAACTGAAATGTGATGAAAAGCCAAAATTTCATCACTGTTTTGTGTAGTATTATAAAAGGATATGAATAATGAAGACAAAATAGAAACGCGATCCGACAGCATGTTGCCTTTGTCTTCTTTCTAACTACTTTACCTCTCTTGCAGCAAATCAGACACACATATGCCCACGCACTTAATGAGTATGTTAGTGGGTAAAAACACCGCCAGCCTGCATGGTACTTGGCGGATTTTCATGTTCATCATACTTACATTTCGCAGGAAAAAGGGTACTTGAAGGATACAAGCATGCATGAGGACACAAACGCAGGACAAAATGAAGAACACATGCATCAGACAACAGCTTAAAAGCAACAATGGAAGGAATCAACTTTTTTGGAGACTTGGAGATGAATGAATTAGTAGGAAATGCGTTACACAGCCCTGGGGATAAGAAAGAAAATAGAGATATTTTCCGTGGGTTTGAGTTAATTAGACGATTGAAAAGAATACAGAAGAGCCTCTACTCTCAGAACGAACTCACAAAGGCCGATGACGGGAAATGAGTGAGCTTGAATCGAGTTGTTTACGTAATCCCAATCTCTTTTTAAACTTGCACTCTCAAAACAAAAACATTCTAAAACTTATACTTATTGAAAATATAGATATTTAGGTGCATAACTGACCTAAGGGACCAGTAGCGATGATACCAGACATATGTCATTTACTACATATACACGAGCACAGAATAGTGACCGTTTTTCTCCCAAAATCTCTATTTCATGTAAACGCTCTTTCCTGCTATCCCTGATTCTCTTCTCAGCCGGATTTCCATAGACAAACAATAAGCTCGTGTGATGATTCATAATGTAAAAGCTTCATTTTCCTAATTTTTGGATTCCTGTCAAACAAACTAAGCTCATGTTTGATTTCTTTATTTTTTCACAATGATTTTCACCCAAAATTCGACATGATTTACAGGCTATTGGTGTGGATTTACATGGAAAAAATTAGTTTCTTCCTGGAATTGTATGCATGCAACTCGCGACTTGCGTGCGCTCTCGAGCATATGCCAAAGGGATTTACAGTATCCGTCAAATATTTAGATGTTATTATTTATTTTTCCTTCTGATGCATCTGATAAGTAAGCCAATGCACAGCGAAATTTTGACAGAAACTTGGGTAAATAACATGCACAATAATGCAGCATTGTGTATAGATGGGTCATCGTATCAGTATCTAGCGGGGATATGTTGAGCAAGGTTAGTTAGGATTATTAACTGTTGGTAACGATGAAATCGTTTGAAAAACAGTTAATGCGATCACGTTCCGGTCTGTGTGTGTGTGTGTCTGTGTGTGTGTCTGCGTGTCCACGCGATAACTCAAAAACGAAGTGACCAATTGTCACCAAATTTGGTATACAGGTTCCTTGGGTCATAAGGTGGTCTGGGATTGATTTTCAGCCAAATCGGTCACTCCCCTCGGGGGTAACGGGGGGATGAAGTCAGTATACCACATAGCGTGACGTCGTGAGAGGGCAGAGAACATATGCTTTCAGTTTCAGCAGCAAGCAGAGCGGAGAGTGCTTGCTGTGTGAAGTGTGTATATGTATTTGCTGTGCTGTATGTAAACAAAGCAGCTTTTTGCTCCGATTATGGGTAATGGTGTCGTTGTGGTGTAGTGGTAGGGAGCTCGAACGTTCTTTGATGGGTCGGGGTTTCAATCTTACCAGCGGGGAATATTTTTTTGTTAATTTATTTTCCCCGCGTCACGACTTCACTTGGGAATGATGGGGCAACGCGAGACTTTGCTTGGAAATGACGGGGCAACGCGAGACTTTGCTTGGAAATGATGGGGCAACGTGAGACTTTGCTTGGGAATGATGGGGCAACGCGAGACTTTGCTTGGAAATGATGGGACAACGTGAGACTTTGCTTGGAAATGATGGGGAAACGTGAGACTTTGCTTGGAAATGATGGGGAAACGTGAGACTTTGCTTGAAAATGATGGGGCAACTTGAAACTTTGCTTGGAAATGATGGTAAAGGTCACGATGTAGCTTGTGACACCTCATTCGAAAGCTCTTGCCGAGATCATGATTTTTCACTATTTGGTTTGGAGATATAATACTACTCCTTGCCGAAATCGAAGGAAAATAACAGTTTATGAGTTCAACAAGCTCTGAGAAATGGTTGATGATATCGCTTACTTATCGTTTTCAATTGTTACCAACAGTTGCTTCTTTGGGTAGTTTACCCTTCTCGTTTACCTTAGTATAGCCTCAAATATTCATACTTAAACTTGAATACTATTTTAATTGTTTTGAAGTGTTTTATTCTTAAAAGATACACTTAGATACCTTAGAAAGCTGAGCATGTTACGGCCAAACTTAGAAACATTTGAAAGATATAAGCAACTTCAATGTACTTTACAAATTGCAAAAAGTCCGGTTCGCTATGTAGCGGGAATTTTAATGATTATTGGTTTGCTAGGTTTAGTTGTGTTTCAAGTTGGTCTGATTGCGTGGCATCATATTTTCCTTCTTCAATTGTTATTTTTAGGGGCTTTGGTAACTTGTGTTATTTATATTGTTATTCACGAGAGTTTACCACTCGCAACAGAATGTCATGACTTTAGTTACCAGCTAATAAAGCATTTGGATGAAAAAGTTAAATTATAATGTGAAATCAGGAATGTTTCAAGTTATTTTAAACATAAGAAACTACAAAATATGTAAAAATTGTTTAAAAGCACAGAGACCAATCTCATTTTATTATGGGATTGCTGAATTTGAAACGGAAGCAAAAACCACTTACTATGCTAATATTTTTATCTATACCATTAATATTTTGATGCTTATAGCTTATTAGTATTAATATTAAGTTACATTATATTGCCAACTGTATGTAGTCGCTTAGTGCAGTCTATACCAAGTAATGTTTTACATATTTAACTCAGCATAATTTAAGAATATTAAGTGATACCAAGATAAGTAAGATGTAATGTTTATTGCAACAATACATTACATTACAATTTTATTTACAATTACAATATAAGTGAAGTAGGATCAGAGCTACGTAAGAAATCAAACATCTTTCTTCTCTAATCTCAAATCTTTAATATCTCAAAAGTATCCGTAAACTAGATATATTATTGTCACACAATTTCACAAGTTTGTTTTCATTGATTCATAGATGAAATTGTTTTTTAACCAATTGGGCAAACTGTTTTTAAACTCATAGATCAACTTTTTTTCAGACCAATAGGTCAACATGATTTTAAACTCAAAGGTCAAACTGTTGTTAAACTCATAAGTCAACTTTTTTCCAAGCTAACTTTCATTTTCCTTTAACAAAAGTGTTTCAATTATACCGGTTTTCCGCATTCATTTGAGTAATATCAGTTTCTTTGCATCCCTTACCATTAAATAAAACAACAAAATCTGACATTTTAAAGAGTCTCCTATATGTAGTTTGTAAAGTATCATATGAATTTTGAATTAACTGTTTATGAGCATCATATTTACTTATGATAACAAATAAAGTGAAAAATATATTGAAGAAATTATTCAAA
>JAQIXW010002106.1:0-16593 GCA_034700685.1 Willowsia buskii | reverse complement strand
ATGTCCTAAATGGACACAAAATAAATGTCACGACACAAAAGTGCTTGACATTTAAATCGGCCAACCCTAACTATACTACAAACAAACAGATTTAAATAATGATTTTAGTTAAATCAATCAAATTAAGAACTCCAGCTTCCTTAATCAACTTTCTAACAACAAGGCTCGGCTCAACTCAACACTCAGCTCACACAATCACGGCGAATGAACATTGAATGAGACCACACACAGTGCAATTTCTATCATGCCTTTTTGCCTTCCTCATCCTCAACTCAACTTCATTTCACTCGAGACCAAGACTCGAGTTTTTCGTTTCGTTAACTTGAAGCCTTTGTTTCCAGCAGCTTTCCTTGTCGTTTATCGCGGGTCGATTGGGGAGCGAGAGGAGATACTTACGATTAGATGAGAGATGCTAAAGTATTAATGTCTGCGACAGCTTTAAGCGAACACGTGGAAATTCTTACGGAGCCCGGGAATATGCTCCCATTACCCATGAAAATTTGATCAGGGATGTATCTTGAAGCAGAGACGCCCGTTTTTTTGTTCATCCGGGATTTAGATTAAAAGATTTGCGAATTTCAGGATTCTTTGGTGCCCCACAAGGGATTTTTGGGTTTTACCAAGAATGACCTGCATTTTTTTGTTGATCAGGGATTTCAGGGAAGGGTTCACCAGGGATTATTCTTCGGTCAGCAGAGGGATGGCGATGGCAAACAAGATAAAAGCATGATGTTAAGTTATGTTAAGTTTGAAAATGCAGTAAACCTTTAAACAGGGATCCAACGTAATTGAAATTACTTTAATTGATTACGCAATTACAATTACAAATTACGTAATTGTAATTGTAATTTGAGCCTCCAAAAAAATTTACTTGTAATTCGTAATTTGTAATTTGAGAGGTCTAAAGCTTACCCCTGTAATCTGTAATTTGTAATTGAACCTGGTTTACAAATGTTGTGTAATTTGTAATTGTGTAATTTGAAGAGGAAAAATTACATTTCACAGACTATATGACTCCAGGGACACGAAAATGTGAAATATTTCATTGATTTTTGTGTATATATCAGCCAATTTTGATCATTTACACAACTATTTTGAATTGTACGTAAAAATATTCGACATTTAAAGCGGTTTTTTTGTCTAGTTTACCATTTTATGCCTATTTTAAAAATATGTTGGCTTCCTTTATAGAAATAAATACTTTTCATTCATAATTTTTTAAGTGTCTCCCTTAAATGTTGAAAAACGTAAAATTTACCTCGTAATTGCCAATTAAAACGATTTTTTAATGTAATTGGTAATTTGTAATTGAAGATTGAAAAATTATTTCAAGTAATTTGTAATTTGTAATTGAGACATGATTTTTTAAATACTGTAATTCGTAATTTGTAATTGAAGCTCCAAAAAATTGCGAGCTGTAATTTGTAATTTGTAATTGCGAGACCAAAATTTTTAAGCAGTAATTTGTAATTTGTAATTGGAGCAACTTTTAGGTGTAATTGGGGATCCCTGCCTTTAAAATGCTAATCATGTAATCATGTGTTTCATCATGATTCTTAATACGTCATATTATTTAATGATTTCTTTTATCACACATCAGTTCTATATACATAGTAACTGAAAACATAAAACTGTCAGAATATACTAGCTAGATTTAAGCTAGAATTTTAATTTTACATAGACCAATCCAAGGTTCCCGTTTTGACATGATAACTTCCTCGAGCGCTATATAAGCAAGTTCACAGAAAAGTAATATAATTTTTGGTGAATTCTTAAGCCAATTCAATATGTTATAGTTATCATTGTTGTATACACTAACTTTTCTGGGATATGAGGTCCAATACTGATTCCATCTTCTCCACACTCCATTTCACATCCCCGACAAAGGCACGCCGCTCCTTTACAAGGACACGCGTTTATTGTTGCATTTCCTTCTAAATACTTGTAAAGCTTCCACGAATACGGATGGTCCGCACATCTTTGTTCCCCACAAGGCTGGCTGTCACCGCCATTTACATAAATGGAGATGTCGCCCCTCGCAGGGAACCTCTCTCCATAAAATGCTCTGTTCGTATGATAAATTTCGACAACATCAGCATCCCCAATACTTAGCCTCAATGCTGAATCCAGAATTGAAATCTGAAGGGACGGATCCAATGCAATAATGCGACCTATTGTTTCGTTATATTTGGACTGTGCAAAACGTCCAGTCGAACTAGCCGCTTTAAAGAAAAAACAATTTTTAAATTTTTTAAATAAAATATTGAATTAAAATTATATTTATTTAATGTCAAATTTTGGTTTACTATGAGCCCCCATGCTATGTCCAATAAGCACCACGTTTTCATAACCAACTCCTGTATTTTCCACTATAAAATCAATGAATTCGGAAAGATCCAAGCCTGCCCATGGCCTCTGGGTGAAAAATATTTCATAAAAGAGTAGTGCAAGTTCCTCAGGGCTTCTAATGGGGCGCCCCCATCCGGAGTATGCACTCCAGTCCACAGATATGACATTGACATCATCACGCCCAGAAAATGCTTTAGAGAAAAAATTGAGAAATTTAATGTACAATTTGTAGATGTGGTAACGGTTAAAAGGAAGATAACTCACTGTCTATAGTCTCATTAGTAAATGGAGTGAAAGCAGGTGCTGTGAAACCATCCAGGAGAAAGATTGTCTTCGTTGATGGTTTCAGATTGGCTGCTTGAATAGAGCTAGTGTCATTGTAAATTAACTCCACAGGCTGCTCTGGAGTACTATGGATCAATCAAAATTGCATAGATGATGATATAAGTATGTATGTATGTAATGTATATAATATACACATAATGTATGGAATGTTTGCACAAACTAGCTTTATAAAATTTCAATAAAAAACAAACGGAAAATAATATAGATGAATTTTGTTCTCTTTCTTAGGAGCACCAGATACGAACGCGATAAATGCAATGAGGCAGCAGAAGAAATAATTCATTTTGGATATGAAATTTGTTTTTGCAACAAACTACACAACCAGATTGAAAAGTAAACGACCTACACCAAATCAAAAACTAATGAACGATGTTTGAGGTTTTGTTTCTATGTCTTTATGCGTAGTGCCATCGCCATAGACGTGCTCATTCGCCGCTAACCTATAATCCACCCTCTTATTTTCTACACTGATAAAAGAACAAACGAAATCTTTGGGTCCAAAATCTTAAGCCGAAAAGCTTCATACTTGATTTGACAAAATGCTCAGTCGCCGACGGACAATGAATAAGCGTTGCCAGTAAGCAATGTTTCAAAATGCGTATAAAATCTGCAATAGACTTTTCTGAATTCTATAACAGCTTTAACCGCTGTGCACTAAAGCTGTTTCATAAATGAAAAATTCAGGAACTAATGTTCATGATAATAAATGCAAAACGAATGCATGATGAATATTCCACGTTGTGGATAACTGCTTTGCGTTTATGTGATTATATTTAAAATGCTGTTTAAAGTAATGTCAATTTTTTAGTTAGAAAAAGTTTGTCTACGTATGTTGCTTTGCAATAGATTTTCCGAGTTTGAAGGAAATAATCACCATGAAATCAAAGAGTACATACTATAACTAATTGCATGAAATAAAACATTTAATAATTTGAAACATGCTGTCACAATATTACGCATTGAACTTATAAGAAAACAAGTGGCAACTTTGTCTATCTATAAATATTTTTAGATGTTGGTGAATGAGCATAAGTGGGTCCAAGTGGGGAAAACTTTTCGGCTTAAAATTTTGACCCCAACTTTTCTTTATATTTTTTAATCTTTTTAGAAAACAATAGAGCTTATATTTTGTCGGTGAAAATGCAATCGGTGAAATCAACACAGTCTCTTTATGTATATCCGTCACCGAATTGGATATCTGAAGCGAATTAAGAGATAAGACTAAATGGTGCTCTACTGGTTGGAAGTAGAAAGAAATCATTATATAAATACAATATTGTGGATTAAGGGCTTTTTGATTGACACCCATTTACACGATAAGCATATATTTATGCAACTTGTAGTGACACCGATGATAACTCAGTGCTAATACAACAATGCAACATGCAAACATGCTAATCCAGTGAAAGCATTTAGTTGCAACGCTTCAAAAGTTCAAGTATATAATGATAACCAACTTGCGTCACAGAATGCTGGTCACGTTTCGGGAATCAATTATGAATTTTCGGCAAACCTACGCACGCAAAGTTAAAAGATTTCAGCAAAAAATGTAATGTTATTTAGAGGACCGAGAATTGTTTAGGTAAGACCTTTCTGTATCGTTAGGGCTCTAACTGGACTTAATTATTAAAACGCTAACTATACAATCTATTCAATTCTAATTAATTCAATAACTGAGGTAAAAGTATTACATACAAAAAATTTTGGAATGAATTGTTTGAAACGTCAAAGTCAGGTTACTCGACTTACATACGTACGTACTTGCAAAAAGTGATTAGCAGCTTTAAAACACTATGCGAATTAAAACAAAGATCTATGTGAACTTTCTCCGTTTCAAAACTTTGTTAATCTAACAGTGTGCATAAACTGCAGTACACACCATGAATGTGGCTCATTTTCAATAAATTCTTTCTTAGAACTGTAGTCTGATTCTTAAATCAGCATTTCAGAGCAGAATTTTTAACAAATTTCCTGTAAAACTATTGCATCAAAGTCTATGTTTACTTTAGTTTTAGAATCTTAACTTTATCATTCATATATTTATTTGTTCAAATTCACAATTACAAATCTATATCACAGACAATTAAATATTTCAAAAATATAAGAAATTTAATCGAAATCATTTTAAATATCACCCAAAGTTAGCAATGCTCTTACTAATCCACGTACCAGTCTTTTGAAGTACGTCAATACACTGGTCTTGTTAATTCTAAAAGTGTTTCCATAGCAAATCATGAGTGGAGGACATGACATACGAAACTTGGCCATAAGTTTTTGTTCCTTCTTACTTTTCCACTAATTGCATTTCCAAGACATGTAAATTTTAGCCCCTTTAGAGTAAAAGCAGCCACCGGTCATAAGAAATGCTGCCCAAAATATGGATGTAAGACCAGCCCATGCAAACATGTTTATGAGAGTTGCAGAACTTAACATCTCTCTGCATTTCATTAGGGTAAAACTGCTAAATACTACTAAAATCGTGCAACCTGCTTGGCTTGGAATTAAATACATTCCCATAAATTCGTTTATGATTCCAACCTGAAGTATTTGAACTGCTCTGAACATTACAATTAGGGTTTCTGTTTCTCGTAGCTTAGAAATAGTGGTATACGATGTTCTTCCAAATGTGAATTCACGAAGTATAAATGGAATTAAAAGAGCACAATAAATTAAAACAAACTCTAGTATCAAAAACACTGTCAGATACATTGCAATTGGCATGTATAGTGGTAATAGGTAGTTGATTGGAACCAGATACCAGGTCAAAGGCAGCATGTTTCCAGGAAACCAGGGAGATCTGCTGAATGCCAGAAACAGGATCCATGACACAAGAATGAGTAGTAGATAGCAAATAAGAAGGAAATACATTGAAAATCTAATGATGCGCACAGTTGTACTTTTGTTTGGGTCAAATTCTGGCATGTAGATATCTGGAAAACATTAGGACAATTTTATGAAAATTTTATTTTTTACGAATACGCATATTTTAAGAACTGCACTGCTAGAACTTCCAAAATATTGTTTAAAATACCAATAGACACGGAAATTCAAGGTTTCTCTCCTAACTTACGTTTCACATGACGAAGAAATATGAATACAGAATTCATAATTTTAAACGATTCATCTCCATTCCATATTGTTACGCTTAACATTTCTAACCCAAATATCAAAGCGACCATTCCATTGAGGACAAAGATCAAGTTGTTGTATTCTTCGAGCTTGATAAATCGAACTAGCTGAAATACTCCATAAAATATCCAGAGTATAAGCAATGTTTCATTCAGTACGACATATTTTTTGTTTCTACGACGTAGATGGCCAGTGGGTTTAACAAAAAGTTGTAGTGTGGGATCCCATGAGTATTTTGAAATTCCTAGAGATACTAGCGGCGGTGTGGTTAGGGCAAAGAATTGATAGATGCTGTCGCTCAACATCCCGGTAATCGCTGACAATTAAAACTGCGCAAGATTTAAGTGATTCGCAGGGCTCCTTGAGGTGTATTGAGTTCTGTTGAAAAAATTTAAGACTATGTACCATTAGAGCCTTATTAACTCATTACTTAACCAGACTATTAACTAAATTAATCAGACTAATTGTTTTGTTTCTACATTCTGTATTCTCATGCATTTTTGTATGTGAAAAACCAAATTTTAATATTTTTATGATGAATTTGATTCCTGTATGTGACATGAAATGAAATACTATGACATACGTATATTTACTTTAATAAATATTATGTCGTGAGCTTCCTCATATGTGCGCGTGCAACTTTAATTTTGACTTTAAAAGTTTTCAAGTGAATTTTACCAAGTATTATTAGCCTTGACTTTGCTCCATGAAATTTATGTAATTGCATGTTCGGAACTTATTTCAATTACAAAAGTTTGGTCAGCTAAAACCGTACCAAATCTTAAAGTATTTCTTCCTCATTGTTATATAGTAATGGACTTTTATTTTAGAAACATGTAATACATTACAATCCATAGGCATTATTTTTCAGCTAAGATAAGAGGTTAATATAATATGAGTGAGCTTGTGAGCTATCATTACATGCACACGAATGCGGAAGTGCTTGCAGAACAACCACATAAGCTCAGTAGTTTTATTTTTCCCAAAGGCAACGGCGCTATCAAAGCAAATTAAAATTGAATGACTTGATATTTTTGAAATTTATTAATTAGTTGATGTACGATATTATTGATTTATAATTGTGCGCATATTCAAAGCTCAAATTCTTTTAAAGTATGACTACCAACAGACAACTATAATTCCTGTCCAGAGTATCAAATGACAAGAAACACTAGTTTTATTTCCCACTTTTACAATTTCGCTAACAACAATTAAAACACATATAAATATTGTAGACCAATGGGAATGTCGTTAAATTTAATTGTATTACATATTCGATCCTCTTTAATAGATGAGTAAATTCGATGAGAAAAGTTGTAATTATTGTAAGGCTTAATGCTAAAACATTTAATGATATAATTATGTACATGATAGTTAATTAAGTAATTATTAAGTGTTGTAACTTAAGTTTCAGAAAGTATCCCTTCAACAAGACCTCTATAGTGCAAGCTTATCGAGCTCCCTTCAAATCATCAAATATTTACTCTAATCGGAATTTATAACATATTCGTCTGGTAAATATCTTCATATCTGGTTTTTTCTCTCTCGTATTTTTCCTGTAGCATAAGCTTCTGATAAATCTTGATAGGAATGTCCTCAAATAATGACATGATCGTCTCAAATTACTTAGATTTCTCAATGTATATAAGAGTGCATGTAATACTTTTATGAACCCTTGATTTAGTTTGCTCAATTCTTGAGAAATCTTCACAAAACCTCCCCGAGCAAAAAATGCTCTACTCATTCTTTCAATCCCAAAAGCCACACTACAAATTGCCAAAAGTGTGGCATGAACAAAGAACACGACAACAATATTATCCCCAGTTGTTAGAGTCGCGGGCCCCTCATCATTGAACCTGCCAAACTCCATTATTTGCTCAAGCGCCCTTGTCCCCAGTTCCCAGTCTCTCCATTGCTTCGCTATTCCAGACTCATGTATCGCCGAAATCCTTTCAAGTACCAGTTTAATAGGGATTCCAACACCACTCAATGTCCATCCTCTTCTTGTCGGCAAAACATTTTCATTGCTGGTGCTCACAACTCTATTGGCTTCATCCTCCGTCAAATGTTTCTCTCTTCGTAGGTGGAATTTCAGAGCCATTTCCATCTCGTCAATGTGTGGGCCCCAACTCATCAAAGCGACTTTCTCGCAAGACTATAACTTGCTTAGATACAATGCAGTACCGTTTGTAGATTCCAATCCCCATTCTTCCTGTGTGAAACTTTTCACTTGTTGTAAGATCTTTATATAATTTGTCACAATAGAATTGTTCAACGAGTCCCGCAACAAGAAATGCAATATATTATGGCTGTCCACATTATTATAGTAGTCCAGATAATTTCGTGAAATCGTTTGAAACAAAGCGGCCAAAATGGTTTCGGATTTTCTTGACGATGTTCCATAAACTGAGAAATTATGATTTATTAAATCCTCAAATTTTTCTGGCTTTATTGCAGGAAGTGGTTGTGTCAAATCTGTAATATTTTGACCTCTGTACGCATTGCTCATAACGACCAAACCTAGTATCCAGGTAGCAGAAAGAAAATAAATGTAGGTTTCTCTTTTCGCATTGGTTGCTATATCATTCCCTTGCTCGAGTGCGGAATACAGTGGCATTAATATTTGATCAATTAAACTAGCTTTTGATTTCATAAATGAACATATGTTACGAGCGATAATGACTAGCAGCGCATTAGCAAAAGTTATTATCAAGGACCACATCCAAATCCAATTGTCGAAAGCAGATGTATACCCAATTAGAGACAAGGACTCAAATGTGATGCCACCACAAGTCAGAAATTCAAGCCCATCTTCCCGATACACCATTCTATTTGCATTCTCATGACTAAACATTAGGATACCTTTGACACTTCCAATTTCCTTCCAAACTCCCCAAATATTGTCATTCGGCAAGTCTGAGTGCATCTCATAAAGTAATATGAGGTCTATATCCATCCATGTCTGAAAATTCCTGAATTTAGGTTTCGTGTTGTTTCTATGGAAATATTCATGAAATTCCTGGTGCATGTCTAAAAATCTAAACGTATCTATGTCATAGTTTAGGCAATGCCACATAGAAATGGCTGTCTCGTTTTTGAGAATTTTTCGGGCTGACATTTCTAATTGCTCGTTTATCAAATGAACAGAGGGCACAGGCATGTTAAAAGCTATCTCAGTGACCGTTATGGGGAAAAATTCTTTGTTGCTTAAGGACACAATGTATTTAAGTATGTCTGTTGTCACAGTTCCGTTTCGAAGCATCCTAACAGCTAGACCTGTAAAGTGATTTGCCACTGCCTTAGGTTTTACGTTTTGGTCCCCAAGTATATCATATGTCCACTGAAACAGTGTGTGAAATGAGTCTACCTGATCATCGCATTGTATTAATATTTGGTAAACATTATATTTTACTAATGTGTGATCATCCTCAATTTCGCGCTCATCTTCTAGAGTGTAATAACACCTTTCAAATGTATTGCAACGGAGTTGAAAGAGTAACGCTGTAAAAGTTTCAAGGAGAATCTCGCCAGTCGCATCATTGAAAAAGGAAGAGTCTGGTCGATACGGCGAAATATCTTCATAATTTGGATAAATTTGAACCGCGCAAGTGTATAAGGTAAGTTTTGGCAGAAATACGTATGCTTCTTCGTCGAAAATTTTGTAACGGTACACTAATTCCCTTTTTGTATCTTCTTCTACAATGGTATATACACTAAAAACAACTGGATGTAAAAACGGAGTCCAGTAGCTTTTAAGAACCACTATTGGATATAACTGTTTGTCTGTTTCGTTATTCCATTGACTTTCATAAGTGTAGTTTTCAGGGAACGAGATATTAAAACTGAAAAGTTTGAAATTGACAATGTGCAGCAAGCAACCCGTAAACGTTTCAAGAAGAGGGTTTATATCCATTTCACCTGGTGCCATTGTTACGTTTAGCACAGGATTTAAGACCATTATCAAAATAATGATTCGCCACATTTTTACTCCAGTTCGGTAAGACGATGGCTTAAGTTATGAATAAAATGCTGTTTTTGACATTCAGTTCTGGAATATTTAGTTAATATCTAAGTCGAACTGAGAAGAGAAAGTCTCACTCAATATTTCATACTCGTTTAAATGAATATTAATGATGAATTAAATTAATATGAATAGTCTTACCTGTAATCTACTATACTATGCATTTTTCGATTATATTCGTTTGGTAAAGCGAGATAGTCATACATATTTAATAGTTTAGCTTAAGTAAAAACTTCTTATTACATATCTACCCAACTACACTAAATCATATTAGCTACAGAGCATAATCGTTCTTCCATAATACAATTTATTATTTATTCTATCACCTGAAATTTTTTTAGATAAAATAATTAAGTGTTGCCTAAGCAAAAAATGCTATTAGTTTTTAAAATATTAAGTCCTTAGAGTCAAATAAGGATTCCGTCGTTTATTCTACATTTGAAGTACAACAGCAAAAAAGTAGCTACATACATATTGGTTCATGTAAATATTAAATTAATGAGATGGAAATTGTAATTTTGATAATTAATACATTTTCCCAGCATTTCCTACAAACTTCCTTAATACCTTTTGTGGAGGGAAAAATTACATAGTCTAGAGTTTACTTAATACAGTATTAACTTTATTTTGATCTAACAATGTGAAATAACAAAGATATTTTCGAAAACAATATTTAAGAGCAAAATTAGTTAGCATAACACAACATAGAACTACTGTATTTATTTTCATGAAATTCAAGTGAATCCAAAAACTCAGGAAAGAATCTTATTGCTAGTGTAAACCTATTTTATAATGTAATGTTTATGTAAGACACTAATCACTAGAAAAAGTTTTATAACGTATAGGAAGTTTTAGCTAATTACTTTTTAAATGGATTAGCTAACCACTTGCTGACGATATGCAAGCATTACATATCCATTACAACACGATCACGGGTACTTTGGAGCACTAACACGAAGTTATGAGGATGAAGTTAGATATTGCTTTTTCGAAATATACGTAACAAATGACCTGCTATATTTCAGAGTTAAATCAATGTTTTTTAGATCTTGGAAGCGCATTACGTCTTATGTCGGATAACCCAACCAATTTACATCTGCATATTTACGATCTCCAAATTTCTTGCTCATAATAGCCTTTACAGCTCAATAGACAATGCTATTTTAAAGAATTGTGTTATCATAGTGATATGAAACACTCAATTCTCAAGCTGAAAGTTTGAACAATTAAAAGACAAAAGACTAGAGAACCAACCAAATAAAACTACATAATCAATAATCTGAAATACATACTTTTGCCTTGTCAAATCATTTCAATCAGCAGACAGGTCTACAATGCATTTTCCAGAATTATTCCTCCTACAACTTAGTCTCTATGCGTACTGTATCGGATCAACTTTTTATTCACTTCATAAATTCAAATATTTATCAAAATACCCTAATTACCCTCCATATGAAAATAAATATCAGAAGAGATTTATGCGAGAACGTCAGTCGGATCTGCTAAAACGTAGATTTGCTCCAATTGTTAGAAATTTGAACCACCTACTAGAGCCACTACTCCGAACAAAGCCCTTTGTAGTTCTTAACAATTTTCAGGGAATAGATTTAAAAGAAACCTCGTTTCCCGTGCAGACAAGAAGTCCAACATTGATGTCCAAAACTGAAAATGGGTTTTCTTCCTCTGATCTACGCTGGGTTCCAAATACCTTGATATCCGTGAACAAAACGCACACTGATATAGACTGTAACTGTGAATGGTCACGATACTATCGGTGCACAATGCCCCCATACCATCGAAGGTTAAATGTGTCACGACAATTAAGCTTTTCAAAACTTTTTTTATGTAATAGATTAACTTATTACTATTAAGTTAACTTATAGTTCAGAAGTTTTCAAAAGCGAAATTGCCGTGACATATTAAATCTTATAACAAATTTGATAGCCCCTGGACGATTGGCGAGTTGGATTGTTGCATTCTGCTAAACTTTTTCAGCATATCTTCAATGTCAAAACCTTGGAGTGGAGAAATTGTGATAAGCCTTTACATTCCACTCTACATGCTAAACTACGGTGGTCTTACGCAACTCAATATTTTCAAATACGAAGATGAATTCTTGGGTCATGGAAGGGGACTGCAATATAAGGCATCCAACCTTTTTTCTCCGGTTCACATTCAACTACTATGGGATTTCCAGCCAGAACCTTACCTTCGAGGCATTTACAACTGGATTGATGAGATGCTAGATGGCAGAAGTATGTTTTCGTGGAGTATTTTTAAATTTAGTGAATTTTATGGAAATCCTGTGCATAGAAACGACATATTTTGGATTTGGCATGTGGACTTTACATCATCAAATATAACTCAAATAACAGTAGCAAACATCGGATTTGAAGTGGGCACAGTCGGGTTCCAAACTGTGGATGCCAATTATTTTTTAACAAATGTAATTTCACTGCAGCAATTTAGCTACCCGCAACTTCCGAGTAAAGGTTTCTGGAATAGTCTATATTTTGAAGATGCGCTAAGTGAAGGGGTCAAAAATGAAATGAAAAATTGTGCGTCCCTTCAAAACAAATATGTTTTATTCCGGAACTCGTATTCCGAAACAAGAGAGAAAAGATTTCACAAAGCGGTGTCTATACTTTTATTGGAAGTTTTGCAGAATACGTCGTATTTTCTGAGCTTGACAGAAAAGATTGTAGCCTGCTCAAACGGATATTATACTTATAACATTGAAAACAAGAATCAAACCATCGATTTTATACATGGAAAATTCAGTTACCTAAACTTACGCACAGTTCATGAAAGTCGGGGGCATATAAAATATCATATTTCGTTTGAAACCCCACTTACCAATTTGCGTTTTGTGACTTGTGGTCGTCGAGGAACAAAGCCGTTCCCATTTGAAGAGTTATTCAACACTTACGACTTGATTATATGGCTTTGCATTGGAATGAGTATATTTCTCTCAGCATTTGGAATCGTAGGACCTACCTCAGCTTTACAAAAGATTGGTAAAATTTCGTGTTTAGATTTCATGAAATTGTGCTCTAGCTATTTACAATTTGTTAAGGTATTTGTAGAGCAAGGGGATCCGTTCCCTTCTAAAATGGCAAACCAGTCAAGTCTACGATGGCTATTGGGGGCGTTTTTGCTAGCAGGCTTGGTTTTAAGCAATGCCTACAAAAACACAAATGTATACAACATGATAACCTCAAGAGAGACACTTTTGTATAAAAAACTGGACGAGCTTATAAAAGACAATTTTTCTATTTATAGCGAAACAGACAAATTTTGGTTTAACTTTGGTGCAACTAACGCATTGGAATATTTGTATCCGTATTTCGCACGTCAACACGAAATCTTTTCGAATTGCTGTGACGTCGGTTATGAGTGTATGTGGGCGCAAAGTTTTGTTGAAACTTTGCGAGTGAATTATAAGCGCTCAGGCGCTGACAATAACTCTGTGCAGTCCCTTAAAAACCTGTGGGAGCGCTCTAGTATGCACCCAAATGTAAGAAAAAAGATTGACGAAATAGGAAGCACAATACTGCCCATTTTCCGAGCTAAAATAATTCCAAAGGATGAGTTCTACATTAATGAGAAAATAGCCCCTCTAATTGTCAGCAAATTTCGAGAGAGTGAGCGAGATTGGATGTTAGACGATCTTATGAAATGCAACAAAACCGCTTTAATTGTACCAGAGTACAAAGGCCATAAGTTTGCAAGACAAGCGGATATTTTAAGGAGAAAATTTGTATCTATTGGAGAAGACGTCTATGGGAAACTGAGTGTTACGCTTCATATTCTTGGATATCCTAATGCAATATTGCTTCAAACTGGAAAGAAGCTGAACGAGGCTGGCGTTATCAATTGGTGGCCAAGATTAGCATATTTTACAAGCAAACTTTACCAGTCACCGACCGCATTACCGGAAGCAGCTAAATTGGATGGAAACGTATTTGTTGTCTTTTTTCTGCTCTTGGTAGGTTGGCTTGTAGGTGCCATATGCTTTAGCTTTGAAAATAGAAAACAAATAGTGAAATTTGTAGTGTTGGTTGTGCGTGAAATCAAGATTACTTGCTACTTGTGGTATAAGCATTTTTACAAGCTTTACTTTAGAATTAGGCGTACGTATAGATTAAGATTTCATTAATATTATGTGAACGAAATATTTTTCAAGGAACCATGTTACCTTGTTTTGATGATGATTTCATCAAATAAATTTTGAGTTAACATATTTTTTTGTGTTTACTTTAAGTTTGCATCTTCCACAAAAAAATTCAATGTAATAAATGTTACTGCTTTTACACTCTTTATTTAACATTTTATATACATAAATATAGCTGAAGCACAAGAATTGGTACAAACATTATTGGATTTAGTAATTTCTGAATGCTTATAGGAACTGAAGGAGAAATTTGAAAAGATATATAATAATTAATATATCACTATCCTATTTATTCTATTAAAATTACATACCTATATTATACTTCCATGACAAAATACTTTAAAAATGTAACGCTGCACGTTTTAGATTTGTCTAAAGTTTATACATGTTAGCAGAATATCATGCATGATGATGTGAGAAAAATTTACTACATAAGCAAAACCCACATAAAAAATGCGTGCATGAATGCTTCCCAACAAACTCCTTTTCAACTGCTTGTATGAACAAAGTGCAAGAGCTCAGATTGAGGAGGGGCATCTTTAAGTAGAGTACAATATCCTTACATCTTTGGTTGATTTGTGCACCACACTTCTGTGTTGGTAAATGGGATTTTGACTCGAGTTTTGCTCCTCACCTTCCTCCTCACTTTTTCAAGCTTTACTTCGTTTGGTTTGCCCGAGCTCGATCGAGCTTCGTTTGGAGTTTGGATACTCAAGTAAAGAGTTGAGCTAGTTGAGCAGAGAGATAGAGGGAGAGAGAGAGAGAAGAGTTCACTCGTTTACTGATGCCGAGTGTATAGGAAGATTTTTGAGTGCACCGTCTCCTTGCAGAAATGGCTAAATACTGTACCAGTTTACCGTTTGATTGATGCAAAACTTCGAGAGCTTTTCCTTCCACAACCCACAACTAGCAAGAGGTTTTGCTCTCTCAATATGTTTCACTGCTGCTTAGCTCCTGCTTAGTGCTTACTTCATTCTTAGAAGCTTGCTTGTTAGCGCAAGCATATCAAAACCAAGTGCTTAAGGTGACTTTAGCACGGACGCTTCACATAGGCATTTTCGGCCTTGATTTGAGAGAGAATGCAGCGTGAAGATTAATTTTTTATGCTTTGATGAAAGCGTTTTTGTCTCTTTCTTACACGCAAAAAAACTCCTGGAAAATCACTAGGATTTTATTTGAGAATTTTCCTCATTCCAACTTGTTTGTCTACAAATCCATACGTGACAGGTGATTTTTTTTAAAGATCTGCAAACCAGTATAAGTTTGCTTTTATACAGTTTGTGTGCAATATAGCTTACATAATTGCTTTAAACATCTAACTGCTATCATAGCTATAAGAAACTCTTTAGCTATTCAATTTTTTAAAACCAATTTAAGCGTGGGTAGTGCCTAAGTTACATACTTAGGTATTCTTTTGACGTAGATGCTCTTTGCATTGAAACAAAAGTTGTATTTCATATCATTGTCCAGTATACCGTATTTATTTATGCTAAATTATATTTTTTGTCTATATGTAAATACATATATGGTAATGGTAAAAAACAAGTGGTTTATGCATTCAATCAACTTCAATATCGCATTCGAATTCTACCTGATTCCAGTTAAAAACCATTATGCTGCCACTACATATGTCTATAATATGTTTTCACTACGGTCGCAAGCAAATCTGACAGGAATTTTTATACAAACCAAAGCAATAATTGCATCTACCTAACTCCAATGGTAGCTAACTCTAAATACATTGCATGGCTGTAATGAAAATGGCATCACTTGCCACTTATATAATTAAATTTCACTTGGATACATGACATATACTATCCATAAAAGTACCCAATCACGCTTGAATAAACCTTTATTTATTAACACTTATGACTTACTTACCTACATCAACATACATAAAACTCTCTGATTTTATTCACTGGAATCATACAAATCCTGTAATACTATATTATACAAGTCCCACCAACGTATCCCTATTATTAGTAACAAAGTTTAAAATATAATTTATATAAATCAAAGGCTAAACACAATGAAATGAAATGATATCAACTGCAAAGGATTGTACATGTGACATTTATCTCCAGTCAAATGAAATAATGTTTCAGTCATAAACTAGTCTCCCTATTGACTGGTCTTCATATTTTGCATCTCTCTTTCTAAATTGACGTCGTGATGGCAAACTTGGTCCCCTTACTTTTGCCAGCACTATTTATCATTCAAAATGGTGTGGAAGCCAGTAACATCTTATTTTTCCACTTGGTAGCTTCCCACAGTCACCGCACTTCGATTTGGCCCTTGGCCGAAAAGCTGGCTGACAAAGGTCACAATCTCACATACATCTTCCCACTGCCAAGGAAAAAGGACAATCTTCATCCAGCCATTGAAGAGATCACTCCAAGCAAAATGCTACCTATTTTGGGACAGGAAATCTTGGAATATGATATCAAATCCCGGCTAAACAATAGTAACCATTTGGTTATGCAAAAGGCGTTCGATACTTGTTTCGATTTGTGTGAAGCGTTTTATCAGAGTCCAGAAACTCAAGAATGGATGAATAGACCAAATCTTCATTATG
>JAQIXW010002105.1:0-16599 GCA_034700685.1 Willowsia buskii | reverse complement strand
CTTTGTACACTTTTTGATTAGGAGACCTGTGTGTGAAATACCAAAAGCTCACACACAATATTACTTTGACAGCTTTGTGGTTACATATGACAATGACAGAGCTCATAAACTTTTAAGCTTTGGATCATTTACTTTATTAAAGTGAAAGTGAGTATTTGCGCAACGCAAATTACATAAACTTCCCCACCATTATATTTGGCAGTTGGGCTCAATGTTATGTATGGGGAAAATCTCTCACACAGACCTCAATATCCTAAATATTTCCTGAGCTAAATAGTCCTCGCACCTCCTCACTGAAGAAATTACCGTTTCTGCTTATTGTTGTGAGCTTGAACCAAACGCCATCATCTTCTCAACCGGGGTAGCACTTTTAATTAAAGCCTTCAAAGGTGAAAATTATACACTGGAAATGCTCAGAAAAGTTCCACAGTCTTCCTGGCTCTTTGTGGTTAAATAAGCAAAGGAAATTATTTTTGAAAAAACTTTTACACTTGAAACTAATATTATATGCATTTAATGGAGGCTTTTGGTCTCCTAGTTGGTCCTTCATTCCGCTTGGTTGACGGGAGCAATATATATTAATCCCTAACCTAACGAGAGAGAGAGAGATAGAGAAAGTTTTAAACGCAGCAGAGCGACTAGAAACTTTTCCTTCATTCCATCACGATTTCAATGAAGTTCGATATTGTGGAAGCGGGTTCCAAATTATAACGTGGAGCACTGGAAGATGACAAAATCAAACACAATGGAAAGAGGGAAAGTATATGCTATCATGTATGAAGATTCTCTTTCACCTACCAACCTACCTACAAATTTACAGACATACATAAAAATCTCAACTCCATTTTTTCATTCGTTATAAATCTTAAAAGCTCTAAGATATAAACTCCAGACTGTAAATATTTACTTTAGGTGGTACTTTAGGAGAGTTTCCTTCAAGCATTTGTCATTTTTGCATCTCCATTTTTTTAATCTTTTAAGAAAATGCAAGCATCTCAGGTTTTTGAATGATTATGATTATGATATGAATTGCTTTCTAAATAAAGTCAATACTTTGAATTTGATACGCATATACGTATATGGTAATATGGTAATTATACCTAAGTTTCTCCTGCTTTGTTTGCCTCAATCTTTACAGAATCTAATTCACTTTGTTGTTGCTACAAACGTGAATTCATGCACATATTTTTGTTGTATTTACCCAGCCTAGCAAACTTGTTCTCTTCTGTGGTGCACAAGAATAAACTTGCTGTAGATATGAAAGTTTTTGGCATAAACTAATAAGCATTATGAGTGGCAGACTTGACATTGTTCACAAAAGGACGGAGTGTATGACGTATTATTTAGATGCATTATTAATATTACATTAAAATGTATGTACTTACTACTTATTATTACTGTAGTATATTTAAGTGGAGCAGCGCAGAAACTGGTATGTATCAGCGAAAAAGAAAAGGAAAACGAAGCAAAATCCAGAACGCATATCCTTGACAGCTGAAATTCATTCAGAGGCAAGACACGCTTCTATAGCTTATTCAAGTTCCTATTTTCTGTCATTATCCACATGACAGGAAGAAAAACTACTTTATCAAGGAAATCGGAAAAGTAAAATTCGAGATAAAGTGGCAAAAAGTGTGGAGAAAGAAGAAGATGAAAAAGATGCAGATTGATGGATCATATTTTCATTCCACCACAACAGCACAAAGTGTTTTGACAGACAAAAAGAAATATGTGTGCATTATATGGACCTAGATAAATATATCGTTTTTCATGTCAAGCCATAGCTTGAGTTGATGAAACTGACTCAAAAGCATAATCCTATATTATGTATTTTTACTTTTCGGATGTTGCTCAAGCCTTCAAGCGTTATTTTAAAAGAATTCCGTTTTTATGGTTGGTATCTGTAGCATGGTAAGTAGAGTTATAAAATAAAACACCGAATCCTTAAAATTACCATTTTGGGTATCTGAATCAATCCTTTTTGAGTACATCCATTGAGCATATAAAAGGGAGGACACTGAATAATTGAATTGCAACTCGAGGGTTACACAGCTTATCTTTCGTTATTCGATTCCACACACAAACTGGCAGAGTATTCCTTTCTTTTGAAAATGAATATGTGTATCTCCTTCTCAAAACAGAGGGATAAATGCAATTGGAACACTTTCTAGTAGTCAACTTTGATCGCTTCACACATTTTACTTTCTCGATTTCGTTTCTTTTATACCTTTTTTTTTTTATCTGTCCCACTTTACAGTAGAAGGAAACAAGTCAGAACAAATGAAGTTATACACATACCTCATATGCGATACTACTTTATTCAAGGCAGAATCCTCTGTCGTGCTGCGAATGTCAGATTTCCATTGGAAAACCAATAAGAATTGCTGAAAGAAACTAAACAAGAGATGTTGTTGTCTTTGTTTTTTACACTCTTGTTAGCATATATCACTCTTTTTTCAACTAAAACGAAGCGACGTATTTAGATTGAATCGTCGAATTACATAAGAACAGAGGAGTTGATATGTTCATTATGCATATTTGACGTCTAGTATTCTCACGTGTAATATCATCCGAATAGTTTCGCACGGATCTGTGAGTTCCATAACTGCAATCTCTCACTTTATCTATTGGTTTGATATCCGTTGCATGTTTTTTGTTGTAGATATTCGGCAAAGTATTTTGTAGTAGTGCAGTACTACATTGCAGTATTTTGCCGTAAGTCTTCTTGCATAACGAGGTAGTTTCTCGTGTGCATATTTTGAGTTCATGTGTGTTATCATCATTATTACAAGAGAGGATGAGACTTTTATCCCATGAGCTCCTTCCACTTCACAGTCACATTTTCCTTTTCATCTTTTCTTTTTTCCTAACCGCCAATAAAACGCTGAGAGATTAGGATTCCACCGCTACCGCACACACACAGATACACAAGGAAGTGAGTGATACTCATCAAATATGTATGTGTACATATCAGTTTTACATCATTTTAGCACACATAATAAAACGGAAATTCATGACCACGTCAACAACCACACAGAAGAACAAAAGCACAGAGTGAACACGTACATGCAAACAAACTCATTTGCAAGAATGTAAACTGTATATTTGGAATAATACGAACGCAAACTAAAGAAGGTGTCTGACGATTGTGGAGGAGGTGAAAGCTGTGCACGTGTTTTCAAGCAAGATAATACACCTACTGAAAACTTTCCCTGGTGCTTGTTTGTGGCAGTGTGCCGTAGACAAGCTATTATATTCTGCCTAGGGTTGTGTGTTTCATGTTTTCTTGTTTGTATTATGCATATTCACAATGATCACGTGAATAAACGTGGAGGTAGGAATTTAGTCAGAGGGGAAAGGAAAGGCAAAGAACCGTATAAACAAGGAAGACACATGGAAAAGTAAGAAAAGCTATGCCATATAATATTTATTTGTTTACACAGGTAACTAGAAAAGAAAGTAAAATTTCATGGGAAATCACCTCAGAAAAGAAATTGGACTGTTTGCTTGTGAGAAAGAGAGAACCGCACTTACAATAATAAGAAGAAAGACCAGCAAAATAATGCAATCTAGCTTATGTATCTTTTTACTTTTTCTTCTGTCTTTTTTGATTCCCTTCTATTTTTCTTACCTTCCTCTTTTTCTTCAACTTTTCTCCTTATTATGCAAAAATTTTATGCAGGGAGCGTATTCGCAGTTCGCCTTGTGGAGGGTAAGGACGAAAAAGAGAAATGGTGCGACAGTGGTGCTATATGGTCTCGTAGAAGTAGCTCGTGGATGGTGAAAGCCAGGAGAAACCTGAAACGGAACTGAAAATGGGAAGCGAAAGAGATGAGGTGAAGTTGAAGAGGAGATTGCTTACTCTGCTTTATTCTTGCATGGTTGTCTTCTTGAGCCAAAAGCCAGTGTGCCAGAAGAAGAAAACTCCATACAGTAAATGCAAGAGAACAATGCAGTATATACAGGAGACATGTAGACGGAGAATGAGAGGAAAACATATAGACAGATGGCATGTACAAACAGCATACGTATACGGAGCACACATTCAGAAGCTAGTCGTGTAACATGGACTGGTTTGGTTTTGGTTCCATGTTTTTCAGTGAAAGTAAGGAAAACGTGCATTCTGCTATAATACAAAAGTACTTTTGCTGCCGCTGCTTTACTCTTCCAGAGCATGGAGAAATGTAAGAGGAAAAAAATTGTGTGGGGAAAAGTAGGTTTTTCCCTGCCACTCGTTGTATATTCTATAGTCTCATTGCTTCACTTTGTGAATGGCAATGTTCCCTCTCTCTCTCTTTCCCTCCATCTGACTGTCTCCTTTCTCTCATGAGAAATTCGGAGGCAAGTTTCTCCCAAAAAAATAATGCTAAAACTTAGCAAGGAACCTTGTAGAAGTCAGCTTGGTATAATTCTTC
Organism: Willowsia buskii; assembly: GCA_034700685.1. Lineage (NCBI taxonomy): Eukaryota > Metazoa > Arthropoda > Collembola > Entomobryomorpha > Entomobryidae > Willowsia > Willowsia buskii. The sequence goes on along the minus strand of JAQIXW010002105.1, from coordinate 12,184 downwards.
GACTTATTCGTACTCCCACAACTTACATACTTACACAGTACAGAGTCAGTAGCCAGTATAGGATGCTAAAAGTATCAGGATCGTTGAATCTTGTTGAATTCTTCCTGTACGACCCAACTTTGCAAGTGTTTTGCTTTTCCATCAGAGCAGGCAGTGCAGTGGTAGTAGTGGCAGCAAAAAAGGGAACAACTAGCCATGATGATATACCACCCCGTCACCATCCGTCGTCAACCTTTTTTTTTATCTTTTTTTATGTTTTTTCATATTTTCATGTAGTTTTATGTCCAGGAAAAAACGAATAAAAATGTGGCTGTCTAAAAACTTGTGCTTTTAACTTGGAGTCGTCGTGTGCATCTACATAATTCTCCTTTCGGGATTTTTAAACAGAATGAATGAATCATGTTCTCGAACCTTTACCAGAAGCAACGAATTCGATGCAATATCGAAGGAATATGCGGCGACTCTCTTTAGTAGTATACTCAGAGCTCCAGAAATATAAGGTCTACAAGGACCTTATATTATAATATTTAAGGTTCAGGGAGAGAACCAGGTTGTTTTGGTACAGAGCCAAATGAAGACTACAAAAATGCAGAAAAAAATATAATATGGTTCGGATCAAGTCTTTCGTGTTGGAACTCACAAAGAAATCCATCTAAAGCTTTGAGGCATTATTATCACCGTCATTACATATTATCAAGAAATCGGATATTAAAGAAAGGATAAAAATTTTGTTTCTGGAAATTCGTCCATAATAATATTCTAAAGGCTATATGAAAATGCATACTATGCAGATCTGTTTGGTCGCTATAAGAAGTTGCCAAATCCGCTCCATTAATTTGCTGTAATGGTTCTTTTCACAGGTTAGAACATTTGCTAATAACAGTGGAGAAAGCACTGTTCACGTACGTGTGTGAAAAAATTGTGCTGATGTCTGATTTGTGTGGTGAATTCTGGAAATTGAATGAAGAAATACATTATAAATCAAGGATATTGTCGGAAAGCAAGCGATATTGTGCAACTTGACTGTAATCCAGCTTATAAACCACAAAAAATTACATATTAGACCCCAGTGCCCATTAGGATTCAAAATATGAGTATATAAGTAGTACGTACTAGTCATTTATACTTTTAATGAAAAATCGAGGGTAGGAATCGGGTCCATTTCAAGTTATCCACCAGCCACGCGAATGCAAATTAAAAGTTTATTCAGTTTACTTCAAGCCCTCTTCATAATCGGGCAGATGAGTATGAAGAAACTGACGTAAATCCCAGATGATTACCACAGGTTAGACCTAGGCTGATATTATAGCTTGCTAACTGCGTCAAAAAATTGTATTATCTCATGATGTACACAAAACAAAATGAAGCACGTGGCTCGTTATGTACAGTTTCAATATCATAAATACTACACTTCATCATTGCCTTCCATTTACTGTGTTTACAATAATTATCTTTTTATTCTCGGTAGGGTGAACAAAGTACATAACTTTATTCCCTCTTCACTTGTGTATAAGCATGAGCATACATTCGTAACTCTATCTGTTCTCAAGAGGGATTACCGAGAAAGCCTTCATCTTCTTCAAACTCATTCCCTCCTCCTTCGCCCTTCTCACTTTCCTTTTCCTTTTGTGTTCAATGGAACGTGTGTGTACATTGGTTTGGTATGTTTGCTCAAAGCTCTGTATAAGAAACCACTTTCTCCAGAAGTTTTGAATGAGCATGGTCTGCAGAGAAGGAGTGCTGGCATTCCTTTTGCACGAAAATCACCATCAAAGATGTGTACCATCTTGTGGTATAATGCATCCAAAATGAAGCTGGTGGTGTGGTGATACTGGCGGTGGTAATGACTATGTGTGGGATATATGCATAACTTTTTATGGATAAAGTGCGGAGAAAATTGCAAAGATAAAAAGCGATAGTGGCAGCACCTCACATAATAATCTCTTGTATCATCGACGGGCAAATTCTACGTTTTCACAAAATTATCAGTGGAAAACAGAAGCAACCGCTGATATTAGTGCGATAATGACCTGAAAGACTATATGCGTACAACTTAATTGAGAGTCTGTGTAATTATTGTAAATAATAGAGCTGCAGTGATTGAGTAAAAACAAGAATGAGGTTTCTAGACAGTTTTATTAGCGCTAGGGCATATTGGTATGTTGTTTGAGACTACAGGGTGGTCTTTGTAGCTTTGTGAAAGGGAAGGATAAGAGAGGTCTATTCTGACCTTTTCACGCGGATGTATTTAATTGAAATTCTTAAATGCTTCATTATTTCCTTTTTTGGGAGAAATGAGAAAGTCAAGATGAAAGAGAACAGAGTCGATAAAGTCTCAGAGTCTTTTTACGACCCAGTCATGTAGTGCACGTTGTGATAAAAAATGTACTCATTCCTCACATTGCTTTCACTTTTGTCTCTTATAATCGCATTTTTCTATCATGTTGACACAAGCGAAATCTGTGAGTACATATATGAAAAGCTATGTCGTTTTCTCCTCGTAAAACCAGAAAGGAATTCTGAAAGGAATTTTTTTTGCTGTGGTGTTGACCAACTATATGGACAAGTTAGAGCTATACGTATTGATTATATTCTATGTATTTCATTTGAGGAGGTGTATAAAATGAAATTCAGAGTAACTTTTTCAAAACTTGCGGAGCGAAACTTGTACTTTTGCTGCACAGTTTTAAAAACAGTGGAAGGAAGAAGCATACGTAGTTGTTTAGCTGGTAGAGGTTATAGAAATGCCTACATGGTACGTTTCTACTTGAATGTTTTATTGTGAAAATCATGTGTAGCTAGTTGGTATTTTCGAGAAAACTGGGCGAAATAACTGGCAAAACTGGTCACATAAGGGTCCTATTTTCCTTCCCATTGATGTCACTTTATTCCGTGCTATATCCCCAGATACTCCAGATACTTCTTCTCTTATATACGCTACAACACTTTTTCCTAGCAAAAGGAGAAGAAAGTGACTTTCACTTAAACTGAATTCAGATTGAAGACAAGCTTTTCATTTAGCAGCTCGTCAGCATACTTTTTGTTTCCTCTTCGTCTCCTCTCCATGTGACAAGAGAAACAAGTGACTTGAAGATTTTATTCCGTGAAAAAACCAATATATATGTATTTTATATGTGTGCTGTACTGAAGTAGAGAAAAGGCTTTTGTAAAAGTTACACAAAGAAAACAAGATGATGATAACACAAAGAGACAGAGACACATATACTTGTCCACTCCCATTTTCTAGCATACTCTGTGGAAAGCACTTCAGGACTTCAAAAAGAAATAGGTATTCCTCTTAAGGGTTTCTATCTCCGTTTCATATTTCCCCCCGATTTCTTCACTGTTATGAATCTTTAGCACAAGAGGAAATTGTTGAAAAATAGAAATGGAAAAATAAATGGCTACTATGTTGGCTTCACAAAAGTGAAAATAAAAAGTAGGTTGCTTCCCTAAACGGAGGGAAGTGTTTGGAGAAAGGAAGAAAATAATGTGATACAAATACAATGATAAAACGTGAATGTTTTGTCGACAAGAGATTCTTTGTGTTTTCTCCTCACATTATTTTCTCTCCTGCTTTAACTTTCTTTCTGTTTTAAGCAACGACAAGCGAAGGGTCTCTGGTAAATCAGTTCTGCTTTCTTTTCTGCTATAATAATACGAATTTGAAATGCGAGCGCAAACACCAGAGCATAGTAATAACCACAGGTTAAAGTTTAAAGAGGTGTCTTTTTGTGAAAAGAAAAAGGGAAAAATATTTGGTATCTGGTTATCATATATTTTAAAGGATTTTTTTCCTTTCACAAAATTATATTGTGTCTCAGCTTACTTGATATTCTGCAGGGCAGCTATGGCAAGTTTGTGGATCAAATGGCCTTTGAAGACTCCAGCACAATCCCAACAGATATATTACGAGGAGAAGGAGCATCATGTTTCATAAAATTGTATTTTGTTTACTTTTTTCTTTGAAGCACGAGAAATTCCTACTCAGTTCTATAAGTATATGTGTATTTTATATGTGAAAAATTGAAGTCCATCTGAGATCGAGTGCAAAATGAACGGATGTTTTCCAAATACTTATGCTATAATAAACGGCGCAACTACATACTAAAATATTGCATACATATCGAATTGAAATATAATCCGAAAAACGGGGAAACCCATATTGTGTAGGTGGTCGGGGTATCTCTGTATGCAATCTTTTCGAATATTTTGCGTTTCAAAGCTTCAAAAATACTGGTACTAAGAATGAAACACTAATGGAAGCCATAAAAAATGTATAAGGGACCGTGACAAACAAAATATTTGCTAACCTCGCATCGGAGCAGTATTACTTTTCGTATTAGTATTCTAACATTGTTATTAGAGTCATTCAATTTCAAAGGGTTCACAATTGTAGGTGAAGCATTTTTCAATGCTTTTTGTAGTCCGTTCTAAAAAATGTTGCAAACAACACGACTGAGATTCTGTCAGTGCCTTCGGCAATAGTGCCATTATTGCAAAAATGTACATAGAGTTAGTTTCATTGCTCGAATATTAATGAAAATCATGAAAGCAACAACATGCCTAATAATAACGTTGTGTACACAGTCTAGAGTTTTTTTACACGCATATATACAAAAATCTTAGCATCAAACATTTTATATGGAGTAATATCAAAGGGTAGTTTCTAATTTTAAATATTTACTTTAAAGATAGAGCTATCTTTAAAGTTACAGCTCTGTAACTTTAATTTTATTATTTATCCATCTGTGTGTTTAGCAAGGAATACCTGTATAAAAGCATCAGCTACTAGGGGCAAGAAGAGACAGGGACGATTGCCGCAGAAGCATCTAGATGTTGCAAAACTTTGTACATCCTTCCACACCGACATCTCTACTATGCTTTGATCAAACTCTTAACGGAACTGCTTCTACTTCCTGGAGTTTACCTAGAGGACAAGAAGAGCTGAAGCAACAACACAACGGTTGGATGTCTCCCCAATTTCGGTTTGGTTGTTTCACGCTCAAGGATTTGAAGTGTGGATGAGCTAGTTGGTGAAATAAAAGATTGTATGCAAAACATGAATGTGATCGTAGCTGTTGGGATGGGATTCGAATTATCGCACAGAGTAAGCTAATGTACCTTCGCATAAGCGTTGTGAAACATGGGGATGAAATAAAAACGGTTTTTGTTTACTTATCGTTTGAAGACAACGATCGAGGAGTTACCTGTGAGTTCCGTGTTTCAGCACATAGTTAAGGGAAATTCCTACAGAGTAACACGAAAATCGAATTTGGGTAAAATCGGCGAAAGATGGAAAAATGAAAATAAGAGATTGGAGCTTTCATTCTAGTATTTTTTGTTGGGTTTATAGGGAAATGATTTTTTCCGGTTGGTAAATTGATTTATAGTTCAAGTGCAATCCGGCCCTGTATATTTGGAAAATCATACATAACACGATAGAAAAAACTACAGATTTAAGAATGAATGAAATTTTTTTTTTGCATTTCACATGAATATTGATCTGCCCCGCTCGTTTGGTTGGTTCTTCCGGACACTGGATCACCGTATCTATAGAACATTCTCACTTTATCAAACAATCGTCTCAGTTCTCAACTGTACCTGTAAAATTAAACATTGACAATAGGGAGCTTATAGCTTATCCTATCCTTTGATTATGTAACAAACATTATTTTTCTACAAATGAACATGTGCATTGAAAATTTCGCTATTGCAATCTTGCCCTTGCATTTATAGATTCTCACTATAATGTATCTTTTTTAGACAACAATAGGTGTATTTTGGAAAAGTGATATCGGATGTATTCATTCCGAGAAGACATTACGGCATGCTACTGCCCACTCACTTTAATATTAATTCTGCTACTATATAATGTGAGTGACCATTGACCATTATTTTTTAATGAAATTGTAATGGTAGAACACTTTCGAATAGTGTTCCATTTATTAACACATTTATTGTACTCTTAAAAACTGATATTTTTTTTTTAAATTTTAGAAAAGATACTAGCTCTTTCAAGGCAACTGCCCATAGAGCAACAAAAACAAACTTTACAAATTACATACAGTTCATGATTCTTGGTATTAAAATAAAGAAACAGTACACGTTTAAACGAGTTTCATAATTTAAGCGAATGGTACTAATATTAGAATTACTTACGTAACATTGTTAAAATAATTACTTATTTACTTTTGACATGGCATTTGATACAGGCATGACCAATATAGGTTATTCATGCTATTAGGTTGCTTGCATTTTTCTGATATAAACTAGAGATAGCACTGCGCACCTTGTACACTATAAACATTTACAAAAGATCTACGTACATAGATGCAATGAACGAAGATGTTCGTATGAATCGTATGTAACTCAAAATCATTGTAACCATAAAAGAGTGGAAATACTATATTATAATCGATAGGCAGTCCAGACCTTCTCTGTTCCACTGATAGAAACGCTTGCAGTCAACCGTGGTTCCGCTCCAATAATACGCTTATTGATTGCATGTAGTTGTAGTAGTGAATCTGAGCTTAGCTTACCTTTCTGTTTCATTTAGTCATTTATTATAGAATATCGCGAAGGCACAAAAATAAGATTAACAGATCATTTTTCAGCTCATAACACATGTACTGTAGTGGTTTATGCTAAGTAATAGTAATCCAAAAAATTTGAAGGTGAGTAACGGAATATGTCATAAACAATTATTATGATTCAAAAAATGATCTGTAGAAGTATATAAGTCATCAAGAACGCTTGTTACTTACAAAACTATCTTTCTACCTAAATTACAAAATGTAAGAAATTGCCATTTCATCTGTTAAATCTTATTTCAATCCACACAAAGCGTAGCAATTATATTCTCCATCCAAGCCAAGCAAGTTCTGTCGCAATGAATCTGGGAAAAAACGTAACCGATACCAATCTCGTAAAAAACAACTTGGCATTTTGACAATAATGGTAGTATTTTATTATATGTGAACAAACATAGGGATACTTTTTATATTACATGTCAGTTTTTGGTGTGTAATCATAAATATACGCGCAGTTTTATCTTTCAGAAGAAAGTATCATCATCATCACGGGATCCGCAATATCCCAATGGTAAAGTTTGTCACGACTTTGTAATGTAGGACTAGTCATCAGACGGTTCAATCACTGTAAATACAATATTATACAGTATCAGCAGCAACTACTGCTGTGACGTTATTTGGGACCCAACCGAGAAGAAAAGTATACATCTGTTAGATCTGCTGCGGCACAGGAAAAAAGTCATTATCACAGGGAGAAGGAAGCACGTTCTTCATTTTATTTCATGCACCAGTGTCCATCGTCATCACGCACGAATCTTATAGGGTAAGAGAGATGAAGGCAAGCAAACTCAAGATAAATTCTGCTTTCTCCATGAGGGAAAGTTTCCACTTCTTAGCCTTTATTAAATGACTTTGAAATTCTATGTAGGATGCGAGCCTGCGCCTTGAAAACGAAACACTTTGGCGGACATACACAATATGTGTGTGGCGGAATAAAATTGACAATAATATCAGATATGAAGTCTTTTCATTCATACATGTTGGATACATTTGGAGAAATATGGAAGATTCGCAGAAATACACCATACAAGTATATGGTGAATGACCAGTAAAAAATCATAAAAATATGAGTCTAGTACAACTACCATGTACATCCATGTGACTTGCTGCTTGACTTTGGAAAAGCGAAAAGTTCTTGGTTCTTGGTGTCCCCACTTTTGTGGCTTTAATTTATAAGGGAAAATATCAGATAGAAATTTTCTCCCTTCCTCATCTCCTAATAAAATAAACGAAAGTTGATAATTGCCGATAAATTTTCTGTTTAGCTATTTTAAATTTGTTGCTGATTTTTTTGTATTAGTAATATGGTAAGTTAAAAAAATATATCATAATATCATCGGCACTCGCAATGTATAAGAATGCAAAGGGGTTAAAGAATTTAAAAATAAGGAATGCATGCATAATATATGGAATAAAAAAGACGTATGTCATTACTACGAGTATTTTTAAGTCAACGTCGAATTTTTATGCATAGTGATAACAAATCTTGCGGATTTTCACATGAGCTAGTTACATTACTTTTCGTCTCATTCATTTATTGACAGATGCAAGTAAAGCATAGAAAAGTACATTGTCAACCAGGAAGAGTGTGTAATGTACATATTTGCTCTTGTGCCAAAGTATAAAAAATCAGTTCATGAATATTTCATGACCTAACTGACTTTTTAATTCACTTGTGGGACTCATTTCTGACTGATGTTGGCAACACTTTACTCCAAGCCATAGGCGAATAGGGAGTCTTTCACGTTTTTCATTCTTTTTCAAGTATTTATTTATGTAGCAGTCGTAGTCCTTATTCCTTTGTGAATTTTACTGGTAGCTTCTTTTTCGCAGTCCGCTGTAAAAATAGAGTAATCTTCTTTATTTCGACAAAATGCAAAGAAGGGCGACGAGATGAAAGAGAGGGCAAAATCCAGCAACCAAACATGCATAAATTTGGTTATAGATTGAGATAATGTGTACATTGTCCCAGGCTTTCAAGTAAAGTAAATTAGGTAGAGAATTGAAGTTCTTTTTTCTCAAGAAAACAACCAGGACCCCTGCTTTCACCAGACTTTGATCTTTCTTACCACTGCGCGGTTGTAAAAACAAGTACAGACTACAGAGACGACGAGTAAAACTCATGACAGAAGGCAGACACATTTGAGGATGGTTCTAGGGAGTTGAAAGGCCGACATTAGCTAGTAAATGCTGAATTTACTTGCATTAAAAATTTTTTTTTCATTTAAACAAATAGGTAGTTATTTTTACACGGCACGCTTGTCAGCTTTGGACAATGAGTTTAATGAAATTAGCTGTGAGCTCCAAGATTACGAATCATTAAAACAGTATGCACGCAGCCAATTTTTAAAAATTATTCTTTTCATTTCGCAACTATACGAGTTCCCCTTAAAATGAGATTATATGTCATGTTTAGACAGGACAGGTACGTACTACTACTAATACCTACAAGCGTACTTTTTGAATAACTTCTCACGCTAAAGCTCATTTTAATAAATATTTTAACCATCCATATTTTAAAAGAATGAATGAAAACTCAATATTAATTCTCAAGGCACGTTTGACGTTTCCATACACTGAGTCTGTTTTGCTCAGAATTTTCAAATTTATTGTAAATAAAAGTTTCACAATATTCCCATGTTTGACACTGGAACTTGGAGGTTGCGTTTGAAATATTATGTATTTAAATTCTATGCAATCATGTCTAGAAAACTTTCTCTTGTAGTCTACTAGCTACAATATGTAAGAATATGTCACCGGAAGTTTTTGTGAAAGAAGAATTTAAAATTCGACTGAAGTATGAGATAGTTTAGTTGCTTACATTTGATCCAAACGTGTCTTGTTGTTGTCTCTTTTATCTATCAAGCTTCTTTCTTATCCGCTTTTCTTTCCTAATGACGGAAAACAAAATGAAGAATGAAAGGAAAGTGAAAATTTACAGGAAAAAATGATCTCTGTCAGTTCAGCTGGTGGGAAAATTCTCTGGAGGTTTCTTTTCGCATTTTTCGTGCAAAAATTGCAAAAATAAGAAAGATAACGAGTGATGAAGTAGGTTGCAGCGAGGATAACAAGACTTGTCTGGAAGAATGTGACAAACGCTAGAGATTTTGTGCTTACAGTAAAAATTCACAAGAAACACGAAAGTTTCACAGAGTCACACAGCTTTAGTTATCGCAAAGTTATCTTTACTATCGCCATAAAGTAGTATAGCACAGCAACAGCAGTGTTGTGCATTAAAGAAAAATTACAAAATAAAGATGACAAGCAAACTGAAATCCCCCATGATTACACATATTAGGTGACAGTAGCCCGTCTATGTACATTTTCATTCTTGCCATTTTTTAAACGAGAAAAAAGGAGTTGTTAAGAGAAAGAAGTGACAATGAGATGGTGTCGGCAGGACGTGGATGTAGGGCCAATTTTTTTTTCCTGACAAGCTAACAAATGACTTGCTCGGAAGAGAAAAACATTACTTTAAATGTTTAAAATATTGTGTATGTATATGCTTATCTACGACTAAAAAACCTCGCGTTTTTACATTGTCTCAGAATCTTTCGTTTAATACTGCATTGCTGATTTCGGGATTATTATACGCGCTTGTATGTGTGACGTGTACGTAAAAAACTATTAATAGGGCTTAAACAAAGATAGAATAAAACAACAAAAAATATAAAAAACAATATGGATACAAATCTGTACAATCATGGAAGGCTACACCAACTGAAATGTGTAATCTGGAGTTTCAACAAAAATCCTAAAATGCTTTGCTTCATCTTTTGACTTGTGGAATGAGTAGTGTAATACTTTTACGAGTTTTTTTCAACTCTAGGCTCCTTGTCGCGGTTATGTTACTATACAGTTGCTTAATAAAAATCAGTCATGATAAGATTTCAGTGAAAATGTCGCATCAAACACAACTTAAAAGCTCAAGGCAATCTTTTGCTTCGGCTGAGTCGGCGTAACTTTTTTCTCATTATGACTTTGTCATCATATTTTGCTACCGACGGATATGTCGCTGTCGCGTATTTTTAATACTTTTTTGTAGCTTTAGAGCACATAATTGTACCCATGTCATAAAATTGTACGAAAGTTGTAAATGTGCCACTTGATAGTAAAGAAAACTGTCGTTCCACTTCGCATTAAAATGTAAGTTGTTAAGAAGCTGGTTTTTATTTCTATTGCATAAAATTGGTAATATGTAGCAGATCGTCAGATTTTACAAATCCTCAGTCGTGAATGTTTTTGGTTATTCCAAATACCAAACATATTCTGGAAATTAAACTTAGAACAGTAATATGTGACTGAAATCATCGAGAAACTGCGCATTATGCATATTAGTATTTATATACGGAAGAAATACATAGCTCAAGGCCTATGGAAACAACGACAGACAATATCTGTCGTTGTTTCCATAGGCGTTGACATAGCTAATTGGGCATTGAAAATTGCATAAAGTGATAGGTATTAATACATATTTAGAGTTAATTAAGTTATACATACCTGTAAATGTAAACCGTTGGTGAAACTAAAACTGACAATAAAAATATGGTATATAATTGTCCATATATACTTTGTGTGATGTGGTCCTTGTCCATCGTCTTAGAAAGTTTTTTTGAGCAATGAAACAATTCGAATCAGACACTGTTGTTAAGAAGTGAATAATGTTCATGGGATGTTTTTGTGTGAAACTTTTGCTTTTCGTATAACAAAGGCATTTTTATTATCCTCTAGTCTAAATGTGAGTAATACGTACACGTACCGTCGTATACACGATTCTTGCGGAATAGTTCCGGCAAGCTATTTGTGAAAATTCTAAAGATTTTTTCTCATGTTTTACGAGAAACTTTGTCATCGCATCTCCTGTCGTTTGTAGAATCCTGATTCAAAACAAAGTACGTATAGGTTTGGTTTGGGTTAGATCAAAAACTATGGTAGAATTTTGTTAGCAAATGTGCAAAGGAATGTTGAAGTATGTAGAAAGAAGAGAAACACATTATTTTCTGACATGTTTTGATGCTTGGGAATTATCTATATTGTAAAACAGTTCGACTATGAAAGATTTCATATATGTTGTATGTATAAATGCATATTTTATTTATACAGATCTAATTATTACTAGAGCGTATGCCCATGAAAAGCATGGAGATTCAATTGGTGCGACTGGTGAGAGGTGAATTTCTTCCCTATTTTGTTTGAATTTTCCCACATTTTGAAAAGAATATAAAATACAACAGTAACACCCACACACAGTTCAATTCGCAGTATGCTTTAAGAAACTTGTTCAAGAAACTTTTTAGCAAAAAAATCTGCAATTTTGATCGTAAACTACCTAGGGGGATATTTTTATCATTTCTCTCCGCCTACAACGCACGAGAGCGAGTGGATTGACAAGCGTAGCATGTCAGATTTTTATTTTATATATTTTATTTGTTAAGACATTCCGGTAGTTAAGTAATTGTGGCTGCTGTATATTCATTACGAGTCGATTTCTACCCTTAAACAAATTCCACGATATATGTATTATGTACCTTATAAGTTGAGACCTTAGTAGGTGCAGCGCAACATGAGAAAATTTGTAAACAACGTGACAA
>JAQIXW010002104.1:0-16609 GCA_034700685.1 Willowsia buskii | reverse complement strand
TTTGTAGCTAGAAGCCGGTAAAAAAGGATGAATTTTGTTTTTATAAGAAGGATCTTCTTGAATTGAAGACGTCGTGATCCTCAATTTGCCAACAGGTGAAATTTAGAGCCAAGCCAAAGAAGAAGAAAAAAAATTCACGAAGTTTGTCATATTTCATATTCATCTACTTTACATGGGATTACCTATATACCACGACCAATCGTATATTAGCAAAGAAGGATGATTTTATGGTGTGGCAGTGAAAAAAGGATGAAAACAGTTATGTAAAGTGGATTGGTGGCTTACATTATTGTAATGAATCTAAATCCTACCGAAAGGCATTTTTTCTGTGTGAATATAACAATAAATGTAATCATGTTTATTAACATGAAGAAGATGACGATGATAAAATTTTAATATTATTTTCGATTATTTCCCATTTGTTCAATTTGTGGGTAAACACGTGCTGATTATGTATTTGAGCTTAATAACTATGCTGAGATAAGGAGGACTTATTCATGATATGAAAATGATAAGAAGGATTGACGGCCAGGAACATGTTTAAAAGCCTGTTGGATATTCTTTTATGAGATTTTTTTTCTCTGCAGAAGGAATAGTAGTCTCTCGATCTCAATGTTATTATCCTTTTACCGACTTTTCATTCGTCGGTTCGTCCCAATCCCAATATTTTTGCACTACCTGTCGACTGCTTTGTTTGTTGCTGCTGCGATGTATCATCATTAACATAGTTTTCAAACTGACGACCGACGACAACAAAGAGGTATACAATTTAATGCAATTTTTGTTAGAGGGAACGCAAAACAGTTACAAAAACGCTGAAAGTACTAAATGTGGCGTTAGTTTGTATTGTATGTACTAGTATGCTCTACTCTGACTTTGATACACTTCTACATTTCAAGAGGTTTCCGCCTTCCACTTCTCCGGCCATGACAAAGTGGTTTATGCAAGTGTTTAGAAAAACGAGGTGTATTTACCACTAAACAAGAATGTACAAAAAACAGAGATTCTTCTGGCATAGAAATAGAAATGGCGTACCTACCTACTATACTCGAATGCAGATAGACAATGCATATATTTTTTCATATCGATGTATAACCTGTCGCCGCTCGTAGAAGGTGTTTTCTGACAGTGTTATCAGCGGCAATTTAATCCTCATTGTGCACAAATCGGGAGGTACGTGGTACACTATTGAAAAGTAATATTATTTGCCCGGCAAGCACAGCTTGATAATAATGTGTGAGTGATAAAAAACTAGAACATTTTGTTACTCAGTTGTTCAGAGTAATAATAATACGTAGGTTAATTCAGCTGTAAAAGCATGCTTTTTTCACGGATGTGCTTTTATGGTATTATGGCATGTGGTAAAATACCTGAAAATAAATTGTGCATATATGTGTGCAAATCTTTCATCGACAATTTTCATCTCTGAAAAAATGTAATATTTTTTATGCAACTGAGCTTAAAATATTTGCTGTCCTGTTCTAGAACTTCATAGTCCATCCATATGTCGAGACTTGCATAATATATGCTTTGGGGCAAGTAAAGAAACGATGTCGTAATTTTATGAAAGCAGCGAGTGACATGGTACAAGGATGGGATACTCGCGTTCCTTCAGAAAGAGTATAAGTGGTTGGTTACACGAACAGCCTAACCGATCAAACATAAATAATGTTTACCGTGGTGAACCGATATACTTGTTGTGGATTCGATTTTGTTGAGGATTATGTCACATTGTTGATGCTGATCCGTTTCACAGTTGGTTGGATTTCGTAATGTGTTTGATTTGATTGAAATCCAAGAAATTCTGTTGCGACAAACACAACATTTCTTCGAAATTGTCCTTGATGCGATAATTCATTTAAGTTCAAACAAAAGCACCTTTCTTCATCCTGGAATGAAACTGGAGATATCTGTTCCTGAAAATAGTTCGAATTCGATCGTTTTAAGCAGTTTTTGCCAATTATTCTTTGAATGTGAGTGGTACTCAGAAATGATACTTGGCATGTATTGATATCTGCAGTCAGAGTGAAGGAGATATTTACCCGAATACCCGATCCAGCATGATATGAATTCCATGCTGGTATGGTATGTTCCATTGTACATAAAAGTGAATTATCTAATAATATAAGCAAATATTGCGAAATGCAAAATTGCATAAACTTTTCGCAGAAGCAGTAAAAGCACGAGCGTCTGCATCACATACTTGCATGCAATGTCACTGACAGTCAAAGACCCTTCCTCGCTGATCTGATTTCAAATTTACTTATGCAAATTATGTCTTAGGTCTGGCCTTGATATTGCTATTGTTGGAGAGAAAAAAGGATACAAGAAGTACCTCTTTTTCGGAACGCAAGTAAGAAACTCTCACTCTTTTACAATAGACGAAACTTGAAGGTGATGGATAGTATCTATGCACGCAGCGTACAGAGTTGATAGCCAATATGGTTTTGGTTCTCATAAAAATTTCATGGGCACGGTCGAAATATTTTACGTTTATCCACTTTGATATGATATTATGTATTGTCCCAATCGGATTTTCTGAAAGCAAAGTCCTTGCTTCCGCCACGAATCACAGTGGTATCAATATATGGCTGTTGTATTTTCTGAAAATCAATCTATGCATGCCTATTTTTTCAAGGCTTAAAGTGTCTAGCATCAGCATGAACTTGTTCGATCATCGTCGATCGTCGTATTATCTCCTTGAATAGGGCAATATATTTTCTCTTTTGCTTTTCATAGGAAAAAGAAAAGGGTTCTCATTTCTCATTTTCCACTAGTACTTCAAATAGATACTACCATGAAAGATCATTTCAAGCAAGTAAGCAATCTTCCAAAGTATGCTTGGAATTTTCTTGCTGGTGGGACATGCGTTTTCTAACAAGAAGTAACGTACACATACGAAATCAAAAATGGAAACTGTACGATCATCCAGCTTTTTAAACACTTCTCAAGAGACAAGTAGGTTGAAGGGTTTGCAGACGGTGAATGCATTGTATGTAAGGTTTACATTTCAAGAGAAATGAAATTTTCATGGGGAAAGAAGGAAAAAGATTGATAGTAAAATGGAGAAAAAAATCTTGAAAAACACGAGTTTAAAAGGGAAATGAGCTTCTACAGAGCGTAGAGGCATGAATGAGTCTTGCACTCGAATCGTTTAAACAAAAAAGTCTTGCTGACAAAGAATACAATATTATTCACAGCACAGGTAGCCTTGCGCAATAGGCATGTCTGTTTCTGTAGTATGAATGAATGCGCAAATGGCTTAATAATATATATTTAGTCACATTAGTTCACAACGGGGAATTCAACATTGTTACAGATTATATATGTACAACGTAAGATGAGATTTTCTAAGGTTTCTATTTTTGGTTCACAGTCTTCTGACTTCACATAAAAGACATATCTTTGCGTAACACTACTCCCACTGCCACCACTATACTGCTATCATGCAATCACAATCCTGCTCATTGTCAGTCACACAGAAAAGGGAAAAAATCTTGTCTTATTTTCTTTTTGTTCTGAGTAGAAAAAAAGGAAGAAGTAAAACCAGAAAAAATGCAAGAAGAGAAACCTGTTCTTTTTTCTATCTCTCCGTTTTTTATCTTTTCAAGCAAAAAAGTAAATGTCCTTTGGGACAAGTTGAAGAGAAAAAAGTAAGAATACTCATCGTAAGATATAAAAATATGTAGTGTGTAGAGTAATCATGACCAGATAAGAGCAAAATAGGAAGTAAAGAAACAAAGCAAGCAATACTAGGCATTTAGGAATACAAGACATTATGAGAGGTAAAGGGATAAATATTACAGTTAAACACTAAAGCACAAAGATACACAAAGACGTCGTGGGCGTATAGTATCTCGTAAAACCGCAGCATTGGAAGAAAAAGAGAAACAAATGTCTCAGTCGCGATATACCTTTACAAATACATGTATGATGTAAGTATACGGCTGTTATAACATTCACAATGGTTACATTGGAGAGCTGACAAACTAAATTTGTAGAAAACAATGACTTGTTTACTATCCAATCTGGCTGCATGAACAATGTGTACTCATAAATGCCGGTAAACAAGTAATTTGAACAGGTATTAACTCCAGGCGAGATGACTACCTACATACCTACATATATTTAGTATGAGTATGAGGCATAATCTTTCTAAGATGAGCTATATGAGTAATTCTTTCGAATTTTCTGGCCTTCGGTCTTTTGGGTGTTAAGAAAAACACGACTTCTATTGATTTCTTAAAGCTTTGAAAACTTTCTTGCAATCACAAGTTATATCAAATGTATGTAGAAATTCATGTTTGTGCCTAGTTTTGAGTGAGTTTTTCTAAGACTATTAATATATGTGTATGGAACGGGAATAATGAAGCAATTCAGCAAATTTTTAAGTGCTCTTCAATGTTGAACTTTTTGTCGCAAGTCGTTCATAAAAGCTCTGCGTCTCAAAAAAGGACACACACTGAGAAAGATCAAAAGAAAGTCTTGATGTCATTTGAGAGACTGTAGTACCAAATTTATATCCTATTCAACTTAACCCTATTGTTGCAAGTTACAATCCCAAACATGCATTTAAAAAGTATATGACAACAATAAAGAGTAATATTACTTATTACTTTTGTTGTACGACTTGACATACAGATAAACGTCTGGTCCACTTTCCTTTTTTTGTGAATCAATCTTCTCGGAAACAAGATCAAAAGAGTGAAGCAACCCGACCCAACTATTTTTTATACATACTTTTTATTACTTTTTTCGCAATTTTTGGTTTATGTGCATTCTCTCAAATGTCTGTATTGAGCAAAAATGTTATCATTTGAGATGTTTTCACTGATCAATACTTTGTTTACTCACGACGGGGGTGTAAAAACTGTTTACATAACATTGTTGTCACTAGAAAGCCTAAAATAGCTGTGTAGATGACATGGACTGTCTTTGGCTTTCCCAGATGCGGATAGGATATATGCTGGTACTAAATGAAAGCTATGCAAATCTTTATATTTTGAAGGAGTCGCAGGAGAGAAGCGCTAAAAATTCGGCCCTCTTTGTGTGTTTTAGTATGTCAATATTAATAAAAAAAGTTGTATTGGGGTAAGATAAGGCAGACTACGCCAAGGTGAACTTATTTGTGCTAGTTTGTTGAGTGGGTGGAGTGGATGGAGGAATCACCAAGGACCATCTCTGCATTTTGACATTGTCTACACTAATAGCTGGGATAACAGAGTGGGGAAAAATGATGAAAGTTTTATCTTTAAAGGACAAGTTTTTCTACCGCATTAATAGCTTGATAACTCTTTTCTCCTGCTTTTTTAAACGGTCTCGTTAAAATAATCTTGTCGCATTTCCAACTTTGAGAAGATATGCCAAGCGAGTTTTTCTTGTGATTATGTGCATGTCGTAAAATTTTACTCCGAATATGAGACCGATTGAGACGATTATTATCTAATCTCTAAATTGTACCGCATTACTACTACTGCCACTGTGCCATTACAAAGTCCAAATATAAGCATCTTTTTCAGGCTCCAAACTGCGTTGTTTCTTCACGTGTTAACGTTTATTTGAGCTCTGCAGGTTTAATGTCCTTTCATCGTCCTTTCCGCATCCTCTTCAATCCTTAGAATAAAAAACTAAAAAACATATCGAGTAATACAACTACGTGCACATCATAATACGTTTTTTTGTAGATGATTTGAAAGATGAAGTCTTTTTCTCGCCGAGAAGAACTGAAACTACGACGTGACAGGAAGAAGAAGAAGACCTCTTGTCTGTCGAAAAAAAGATTGATGAGGTGTGACAAGCTTTTACTGGAGCTACTCTACTTGTTCCTCAACAAACCAAAATGCTATATAGAGCAAATAAATACACTTAAAGCCAACCACAAAAAGTCCCTTCCTAACACTTCCTCCGCAGAAGAAAGAATAGAAGCCAAAATTGCGTCAAGTCAAAATATGAAACTGCGGTTTTGCTGAGCTCTAACACATTATTTCCATTTTATAGACTTCACACGTAAAAATAGCAGTTCGGCGATACTATAATATAGTAGGTAGAGATTTTTTGGTGAAATCGTAATATTGAAAGGGTAACAAAGTGTGAAATACATTCATTCATTGTTATACTGGATTCTTGGTAATACGAGCTTCTTATATGGGCATGTCATCTTGCCTCTTTAGCTTTTTCTCTAGTCTCTACAGTAAAAGGAAGAGGAAGAAGGCAAGGGAGAACCATGTAGTAATGGATTTAAGGCATTAACTCCTTTCATGTTATGTAACTGTCCTCTATGATGATCATCATCTTCGTCGCTCTTCTGTACTTATTTTTCACAGTGACGAGATATACCGTGACGCACATAGTAAGTCATCGCCAAAAGCATGTCTGTCATCTTGTCTGCTGAATGGGTGTAAAGCGTAAGATTTCCTTCTATAGTCACACTTGAAGGGTTACTCAGTACACGGAGATTATTATATGCCCATTATTCATGCAGTATGCCTATACATCATGGTGCGCCTATTTGTGCCGCAATTTGAGTTTCTATTTTGCGAACAAGTTGGGCAGAGACATTGGATAGTTTTTGTGTATGGATCTGTATACGCTTTTTAATGCGCCAGAAAGCAGGGACAATGGGATCCGAGCAATAATCGTGTGAAACGCTGTTTAAAACAATATCTACTTATATAAGTAGAAAAACAAAGGAGTACACAATAATAAGTATAGAGCTACATTGTCTTCTGCATCGCACAAAACTATGATCAACATTCACGTAATCTCATCATGCATGGAGAAAAAAAACTCCGAGTCAACTTCGCTTGTTTGATTATACAAGTAGTCAGTCATCGGTATAATTAACTCACAGTTGGAGTTTGTATGAACGTGAAATAAAAGATAAAAAAGTTTTGTGTACGATATGAAATGCCATAGTAGTACATGTGCGTCGCATTTCTTATCGCTTTGTTTTATCAGCACAGGAAGTTATCCACACTGTATTACAACTCCCACCTTATACATCCATTGTACAACACCCGGGCCCCACTTTGCAGAATTGAAATCGTCAAATTAATGTCCAGTGTCACTTTGTAATGGTGTTAACTTTTAATGTGTGAAGTAGTGCGACGTGCGGCATGCTTGTATTTTTTATACGATACAATACAATGCAATTTTCTTTCGAAAAACCAAAACCTCATCATGGAATATTTCAGAGTGTGGGAATGGACAATCAGTAAATCGTTTTTGGGTATGGCTTTACCATGTATGCGCTCCAATGCACCCAATAAATACTGATTATGTGGTGGCTGTTATCGTATTAATTACATAGTTAGAGATTTTTTCTACTTTGTTGTCTTCCGAGAAGCAATTATTTATATGTCATTATGTACACAGGTATACGTAGTTACATTAACTGGCTATCGTTCTTCGATGCCAAACTGAACGTTGTCAAAATTTATTGCAAAACTTTCTTGCCATTTTCTCCCTGAAGGAGCAACTATAACTAATGGGTAGTACTGCATATAATCTGGCACGAGCCTTGGATATACGTGTACGCTTCTGTACTTTTCTCTCCTCTGGCTATCAACAAAAAATAATGGAATTATTTCGAGATAACATCAATGCTCATCACAGATGGTGCGTTTTGTGGAAACTACAACCAAACAATATAAATCTAGAGGCACCCACTATTACACACCACTTTACTAAACACTTTTAGAACATGCCTATATACATGCTTTCTTTGTGTACCCTGTGTACTTGTCCCTAGAGCGCTTTCACTCTGGTAATGCAGCAAAATGGATTTTCTTTCTCTTTAGGAAAAAGGGTTCCGTTCCATTCTGTCTACTCAACAGTGGAACGACGAAAGTGATGATGATCGCTTTGTGGTTTTTCCATTAGTGTTTTACACACTTATTGCTATTATAGACCAAATACTATGTGTCATCGTCACATTACTACTCTCCTCTGTGTGTGTAATATGATATTATGATTCACTGTATGATACTCCACTGGAACATGTTATATAACTGGATAATGATCGCATGAGAGATTTTTAGGAGAGGACCTCATCATAAGCGTCCTTCTTATCTTACACAATCGATTTTTGCCATTTACTTTCACCAGCCGACGGAATAAAAATGTATGGAGAAGTTATTGAACTCTCTTAACTTTCCTTTTCGCTCTCGAAAACAATGTATGGGTAGACCCTTGGCAAGATTCTTCTCTTAATGGGCTTATGTTCAGTCATCTGAATAATATTTGCGGAGTAAAGTAGGTAGGCATACTTGCTTATATAAAATCAATTGTGCCAAAGCATTTTTTCCTGTCGGTTAATGTCTCTTTTTGATTCATTCCCGTTAGGAACGAGAAAAGGCAATGATGACTTTTAAAATAAAACGGCATTCTCTTTATTTCCAAGCTTCCTTTCTTTAGAAAAGATAAAGATAGCATCTGAAAGTCTGCAAGAGACTTTGGCTTTTAATTCTTTGTGTGTATTTTACACTGCACTTTACTTACACAAAAGTGAATATGCTGAACAAAGGAGGGAATGTAGAGCAGGTCAGGCCAGAGCAATTTGGCAACAGATGTGAATCTTTTGGTAGAGAATCCATTCATTCCAGAATAATAATAAATTACGTTCTTGTGCTTTTAATATATACGTTATGGCTGTTTGTATTTGCCAAAAAACTTGGGTAATAATAATATAGCTAGCACAAGAAAGAAATGAAAAATCCAAGTGCACAAGTGCAGGCTTATCGTGTAGAGTGGCAATAGAGAGACTTTCTTTTCTCTTGAGGAGAAAGTACCCTGGGTTTCTTCGTACCACCCCTTCACTGCCAAGTACCGAAGGCCTGCCCTGTCCTGCTTTTCATGCAAAGTTTAGGTACTGGTACGCAGTTATGAGGCCTGTTTGTAGCTGGAGGTAAAAAACCATTTTCTTACTAAAATACTGTTATTAGTTTGCCGTTCTATGCGTCCAGCCGGAAAAGAAAAGTAAAGGAAACCCACACAACCCCCAAAGAAGAAAAGAAACGACTAAATCTATCGATTACGCAATAAAACATGTAGGTAGATATTTTTGTGTGGCCAAGCCACGCGTGAAGAAAGGCAAGCAACCAAGGGCTGTTTGATGTTGGACATTGTACAGTTATTCTTTCCTTCTATGAACCACAATCACAGCATGTTTTTATACGATTTTCCTATTATTCTGAAGAACTGATTGATGAAATGAAAGACTAACAATAATAAATGACCTTTGTCACACAAACATAAGGAAACTCAAGAAAAATCAATAAAAGTCATGAACAAAAATAGCAGTTTTGGTCGGTCAGCGTAAATCGTGGGAATCAAACAGCTTTTTTTCCTAATTAAATCATGTGTTCTCTATCATTTTCTGACATGAAACACGTCGAGTGACCTAATAGCCAACGAGTATCCGAACAAAAGGTGCTTATTTCTTTTCATTCGTAATGCCGTGTAGGGTTTGGTCAGGGAAATGAAATAAATAGAATTATGACACATTATGATTCAGATGACTATGGCATGTCAAGTGGTCTGACATAATAATGGAATATTTTTAGAATCTCATTTCTTTTATTATGAAAATAACTAGGTTTGGGTGAAAGTCACGGCTTCCCTAGGAAGAAGGCATAGTGGTAATAATAAAAATGACAATCATAATTTGGGAACGGTTTATAATACGTATGTTGACCTATGTATACGCAATCCATATATTACTGAATTATACATTTGGTCTGAGTTCAGAGCAATAATATCACACAATTACACTTTAATCTTGTGTTTTTGTGCTCGACTTTGTCATTTTCTCTATTCCAATGCTTCCGTTCTGACAAATAATGATTATTATGTGCAACGTTGACCCTGAACCATCGAGTTTTGGTTCTGTTCGCCACTAGAGTCGTGACAGAAGAAACAACATTGGTAGTGATTACGTCCGCAAATTTTCAGTAGCCTCTGGACAACGTATAAAGCTTAGTCTGTTTTCATAGTAGATTAGCTGGTCAAGAAGGGGACTAGTAAAATGTGTTTTTTCGTCTTTCACGTCATAAAACACACAGGACACAGCAGCTGTGTACTACCAATTCTTCTATTTTACTGATGGCATTACGTCCGATTCGTACACACTTGAGACACGGAACTAACGACTTTCTCCTCGATCACATAATAGAACACACCATTGTTTTGCAGGCTTTTCGATCAAATATGAATAAAAATAGTGATCACATAGCTATATAGTATGTACGGATAAACAACCAAGTGCAGACATGTGGCATATACCTAAATGACACATTAGCGTAATCTACGAAAATTGCCTGTGGACTTGACGCAAACGGAATGATATGTACATTGAAAAGAATTGCTAGCAGCAAGGTTTGGCCAAAATAGATTGCCTCTGATTGATCTTTTCTAGCTATGCCACTGTTGAGCCGGGAAAGCATTAGATCATGTTGGTTTAGGCTTCCTCTTGTTTATTTATAAACTACGTTCTCTTTACGCTTTTTTATGCATGTGCTATCATTTTGTGTAAGCCTCTGCAACTTTCTCATTTTCTACTTTCACCAGCTAAATGCTGAGCTGTTCTTATACTTCTCGCCATAACTCAAGCGACTTGTTTCTCTCACTCTAATTTGCTAAATGTATTTTTATTGTCTATTTATAGGTCACGTTTGGAGCGTTACAGATACAAAGTGTAAATCAACTTGCTACATCATCGACCCGCATAATTTCGATGGAATGAATACCTCACCTAAATAGTTGTACAGACTACGTCATCGTTTATTTATTGTCACTGTTTAGTTTTTATAGCTTCGTTGTCTGCAGTATCAGATTCGCAATCGACAAGATCTTTTTTTATGTGCGAATGGCCAACTGCATGTGTCTATGTGTTTGTCAACTTGGAATTCCAAGCACATCCAGAGCTTCAAAAGGACTAAAGAGGATAATACTTTCAATTCCAGCAATCCTGGATCAACACTAATTTCCTAGTTTTTTTCTCTGGAATTCTGGAAATACATCCAATTGAAAATAACCACATGAAAACAGCCATTCAATTGCAATTGTGCCTTCTCTCAGCAGAACACGTGCAGAGAATCTCAATAATTCTCAACTGAAAAAAAGTGTTGAGTGAAAAGAACAAAGTATAAACTTTCTCCAGTGACTATATACCAAAGTTAAATCTTCAACGGAACAGTTTCCAGCTCATGCAGCATATAAACTTTTCCCAAAGTCAGAACACCCGCGTTTTGTCAGCAGATATGTCATTAGCTACCTACTCAGCAGTAAGTCATTCTCTGTTCATTTCAACAACTGAAAGTTTGATTACAGATATTACATTCCATTTCCAAACACGATAAGCATGTACCTATGTTCCATGGTGTCAAGTTAACCAAAGGCGTCATCACTGTCGAATACTTGTGCGAGAGCAGTTTTCTCTTTGAAAGAGGTCCGACACACGTGAATTGCGTGGTGCTCTGTAAAAAAACATGTTTTTTCCCTCCACTTATGTATATATGCTAACATACGTCTAACCGAATCACAGAAAAAGGAAATTAAGAGGAAATTTGATTGTAAAAATCTCAAGTCAGGTATTGACTACGCAATAAAAAATTCTATATTTAACCCTTTATATGCCAAATTTTTGCTTTAGGAATATTTGCTTTTTGAAAACACACTTAAGCAATGGTTTCTTAAATATATGTAGGAAGTGCAAGTATATTAGGTACTTAAAAGCTGGTCAGGAAGAAGTGAGAACACTACAATAACACATATTTTTTGCTTTTTTTAAAAACTGAGTGAGTAAGCGTGAGCGTGATTTTGTTTGACTGCAAACTGAATATTTTATTTGAAGAGAAAAAAAGTTTATCTTAAACAGGCTGAAAATCAGAACAACTACATGCTTTACATAGTTAAGTTGAGCAAACGAGTGTTTGCTCAAGGAAGCAAGAAAAAACTGAAAGAAAAATTGCAAGGAAATTGGCTACGTTACGTTCTTTTGCTCCTTGAGGCACCGGTTGTGAAGTAAGACGCTGTTCAATTGCTCGCTTTAGCGTTTCTTGCACGTTGAATGTGCACTCTCTAGTAGACTTCAACCGGCGGATACACCTGCCTAAATGCACATACCTACAACGAGGTATGGCTCACACAAAAGAACATTTTATGCCAACAACAGGCTTAGTTTGTGAGATGGAGTGAAAGTAAGAATAAGAAAGCAATTGAAGAAGTGAAAGGGTGCTCTCTGGTACAAGATGAACGTGACATGTACACTTTGTACATGTCTGGCAGTAGCAAAAGTTAAGGAAAAACATGTTAGGTGGTTGTTTAAAATTCTGTAAACACACTTCCTCCAAAATACTGCTTTTCTAATAAAAAATCAACAAGAAACTTACTACCGGCATGGTATCGCCATTTTGACAGCAAGAAACTACTCGAAAATAAAATTGCGACTTTTTATTTATTTTGCAGAATTCGTTGGCTACGTCGTATTCTCTGATAAATTTATCGTCTGGAATGTATCCTGTGGACTGGACGCATCAAGATGAAAGGAGTGGGGTGATATAAGAATGTGAAATAGTAAACCTAACAAAAAAACTTTCTTTTTTTCCTGGATTTGGATGAAATTAGAAAGTAGTTTTCGCATAGTTGTAAATTGTAGTTTATGTTCTCAAGTGAAAGCTAAGAATTATTGCAAGTTTACAGTAATGATAAATTAGACTCGACCAAATAAGGTCTTCTCCCGTCTCTGTTTAAGACAGCAAGAAACAAGAAAAATGACGTCATTTATCATAATCCCGGAGAAAAAGCTAAAGAGTGATTACATGTTAAATGTGACGTAAAAACAAAAAAAGGAAGCGGAAATATCATAATCAAAGTTATTACTTTTGTCTCCCAAATGAGATATACATCCCATAACTGTCTCTCTACCTTGTGTTTAGATGCAACCCGGGTGGTCTTACACAATCCTGTCTTCATTCCTTGTAAAAAGCTTAAGGCATTGTGTTGCATATTATTAATTTTATATAATATGCTTTACGATGTAACAAACGCTTTCTCCACCAGCCGCATATGCAATATCTGAGAAATCTGCTTCGTCAGAGTCTATGGGTTAGAAGCCATAGCGAGCCAAATAAACAAAGAGATTTTAATGATAGCAGTAGTAACATTAGCGTTATTAGCAGCTTGGATAACACAACCGCAAGATTTGCTACACCCTCCTCAACTTGTGATTCACCTTATTTATCCCAACATCGCAATAAAAATACAAAGGATATTCACAATACCCCAACCACAACAACAGTTGTTCCACATATTGTAGATTTAGATGTACAGCCTTCAAATAATCATAAAGACGATATAATCACAACAGCAGTCCCATCATCATCAAGAAATAACAGGACGTCCACGAAACTTTCTTCAACACCAGCCACTTCTGAGATTAACAGGGATAGTCATATCACCAGTCATAATAACAATAACAACAACTCCAGCAACAATAGCCATCGTCATCATAATCGAGTTTGCAGCTCGGTAACTCGGCGTGATAGAAGGGATGTCGGAGTTGAAGACGTAATCTCTCCAAAATTTCACCAGTCTTCCATTCGGCGAAACTCAAGTTTTTCGTCAGGACAAAGACCTCAATTTCAGCCCGTAATTTTGTCACTCACTCCGTTGAGCAAATCTGCAAAGAGAGAATACTCCAAGAATAACGGTGAAAGTATTATTGATGGTGGAATTACAAGCATTTTCCATTCATCTACAAACACCGCATCACTTGTGTTGCCATCATCATCATCCTCATCTTCCACATCAGCAGCAACAGTCCAATTTTTAAAGGACGAACCTTGGGACAGAAGAAATGACAATGACGAATGTTTAAAAGATATCAACAACAGAAACACAATTACAGAAGATATCTGGAGAACTGATAGCAGAAGTGGTGGCATAAGCATAACAACTTCTACGCCTACTTTGGATCATCGACTTCATCATTCGCATCATAAGGCAGATCACGAAAAGCAAAGTTTATTGTTGAGAGTGGATGATCCACTGCTTCAGATAGTAGACGAAAAAGGAAGGAGAATTGTTCAAGCGAATATCGTCGATGACAGGAACAAGGAAGAAAAAGTACTTGGGAAGAGGAGAAAGCAAATTGAAAAAATAGGAAAGAACTCTTGTTCTAGTCGTCGTAACAGTAGTAGTAGTTGTAGTAGCAGTGATAGTAGCGGGATTGATGATGATGAGAATGTTTATGTCTCTACTGCTTCAGAAGAGACAAATGAGTGTAGTACAAAAGGAAGTAGTAGTACAAGCAACTACATCACTATCCACAATAATAAAAATAACAGCATCGTTTTCGTTGTAACAAGTGGGACAAGTCCGTCCACAGCGTCATCAAAAGTACAACAGGAGCAACAAGATTGTTATACAATAAGTTTACCTGAAATTCAATCAGAGGAGAAGAAACAACAACAGGAACAGCTTTCATCTTTTGTTGAGAGGAAGATTGACAAGAACGTCCACAGACAAAGGGAAGCACCAACAACTGGCAGGACAATAGGTACACCCACGGCAAAAAATAGACAACAGAGAAGACGTAGTATTGCGTGTAGCAACAGTATTTACAGCACAGGCTCTTCATCATCATCATCCCGATTTTGGGGTATAGAACCTGTAAACGGGAGAATAACCGAGAGAAATAGTGGTAGCATCGACAAAAGTGAAGTATCAAGGCAGATTCAAAGCTGTCGAGAAAGGGCTGTTGGGAAACAGGAATATGGGAAGTTTCGCGCTGACAAGGAAAATATAAGCAGTAGTGGCATAAGCCTAGTAAGTGAAAAAAGCGTAGTGGAAGAAGAGGTAAAAGCAGGAGATAAAGCTATCCAGGAAAAAGTTAAGTTTTCCGATTCCCCACCAACTTTATCCAGTTCTCCTAAATCATCGTTATCATCATCTTCTACAGTTGCAGCAGCAAAGGGAGAACCAATCGCTACAAAAGTAAGAAGAGCATCACGAGAAGAGACTGAGGTCGACTCAACATCGCACATTGCAGCTTCAGCGGGAAGAACTATCCGAGATCAGAGTTCCCCAAGTTGCTCCAGTCGTAATACGACTTTCACCAGAGACAGACCCTGCTCAAGCACTACCAGCACGACTAGCGTTAGCAATAGTAGCGGCACTTTCTCTTGCTCTCCTGTTAGCAGTGTATCTGATTTAGCGAGCGTTGTTCTTGTGACCACTTCGTCCGGAGAACCACACGAGGATTACGAGGAGGAGAATAGCAGCAGAACAAGTGCACCTGTTGTTACTCCATCGTCTTGCTCGTCAACTTTTTCAACGTCTTCAATTTCAACCGTTTTGTCCCATAATTCAACAATAAATACAGATGCGCTTCCTTTGTTCACGAACAGTGGCGACGCAGATGTAATAACTGGTGGTTATAGTGGTAGCCTTTATGTTGAAGGGCTTAGTTGCAGTCATAGAGTAAACCAGAGAAAGAAAAGTATTAATAGTTATAATAATAATAATAATAGTGAAACTACAAATAGTGGAAGCAAAAGAATAAGGAAACGTTCTTCATCTATTATTCAATGCTTGTTGTGTACAAAAGGTTTTAATTTATTTGATAGTCCGAAAAAACTTTTATCTGCGATTTTCCGCCGCCGTCGGTGTAGCAGACATCAACAAAATAAGAATAGTAATAGAATATCTTTGTCCGGTTCTCCTTCTTACTCGTCTTCCTGTTCTTCGTTGAATAACAATAGTAATAATAAAGCGAACAATAATAATAATAGAAGATTCAATAAAAGAGCGCGGAGACGACGCTCATTATTGAGACTCACCACTCAGGTTACTAGTCGTGCTCCTACAAAGACTGAGCTTCGACTCTGGGCCACCATGGATCACGAGGATTTGATTCGCGAGCTTCCCCAAATCGAGAAGCTAAGCAATCAGGAGCGCCTTCGTCTCGCCCATAAACGGCGAATGCTCCAGCTGAAAAAATTCCAGCAGTATGAAAAAGAACTGAACAGCAATTCCAAGAAACATCGAGGAAATAACGACCTGGAGAGGAGGAACTTGCCGGGCAAGCATAATAATAATCATCATGGCGGAGTTCGGAAAGGGTCAAGAAGAATCCGGTTTAGGAATAGCATTATGCTTCTCGAAGCAGCTGGACGCAATGACGTTGAAGAAGGTAAGTATAAAAAAGTAAAGTGGGGAAAGTAGAACGTAGAAAAGTAGTAAAGCCCTTAAGCAAGCCAAAAAATAAAGCAAAGAAGGAAAAGAAACGGAGAGAAAACATCAATGAAATTCCAGGCTTCTGTTATTTCTATATTGAATATTGTAGAAAACTTTCTTTTTCTTTTGGTTGTATTCGGTTTATACCAAAATGCAAATATGCATATCATGATGACACAAAAATGTACGTAGTTAACCGTTTTAAAAAGAAAGACGAAGAAGAAAAAGTTTTCGTAGTTTTTTGAAAAGCTTGCTGAATTTTACATAAAGATCAAGTTGAAAGAAAGGAATTGCTTTTACAACTGTTTTACATTTTGGAAGGGAGAGAAAAGATAGTTGTTTTTACTGTCTTCTCTCTGTACACAATTTTTTC
>JAQIXW010002103.1:0-16609 GCA_034700685.1 Willowsia buskii | reverse complement strand
CACTACTACTACCGCCATACCAGCAAAAAGGAAAGCTCTTTCATCTCGTATCCCAATATTTGAACAGTATCAAGAACGGAAGATTGTGAGCAAAATGGATCGATTGGGCTCAAATCACGGTTCGTTGAGCTGGTGAGGTTGAATATTTTAAACCTTTATTTCCTTTTTTCTCCTTGTGTGCCTTTCTCCCTTTCTCTTACAAGGGTCCAGAGAATAGAAAATCCGCTATCCTCCAGAAAAAGAGAAAGAGTTCGGTTCGCGAAGACGATGACGGTTTGACTTTTTATCCCCTTTTTACCTTTTTCCAAAAGAATGGTATGGCAGTTTGGTATTATTGGGATTATATTATGAATGTATTTTAAGTAGGTACACAAAAGTACAATAAGGATGGGAGTAGGGAAAGGGGAATACATGCTACCTGATGGAATGCCATTGGTCGTAGAAATAGAAGACCCTTATGGCCTAGATATATATTTCTTGATAATGGCTGCTGATATTATAGTATTCTCGCCTTTGCTTGGTAAACTTCCTTTGAAGCCTTTTAGCACAACTAGACCGTTTTTCTTGCTTGCTTCAGGTGCAACGAAACGTGGTTGAAGGACGTTATATATAAAATTTGAATGCAGAGCTGCAGACGACTTTTACGTGTTTTCCAATTCACTAGTGCTATTGTGTGAGTATTGAGAGCAGCGCCAAATAGTGCAATGGTGTGTAGGAACCCATTAAAAATTTAAAAACACAGTAAAGGGTTGGTAAAAAGAGTTATTCCGGAGTCAGAACTCAATATGGGAAACAATTATTCTCATTTCCGCTTGGAATATATAAATGCCTGTGAGGCGAGGAGTTTAAGAATTGTTTGAATGAGTACGCAATAGAAGGATTATGAATTTTGAATGATGAGCGATATATGAAGTCGCATTTATAAGCAATCTTTTTGTGTAAACAGTAGAGACCGGGTTCGCAAAACCTTTATTGAGACTGGTTAAATTTGTGGTACTGCGTTTACTATATGGGAAAAATTACGTGTACCATTCAAATTTTATGAAGGTAAAATTAACGCTTATATAAGCGTGTGTACTACTATACTTTATAAACCTTTGTAGCTATAAAAGCTTGAAGCTACGCTGTCATCTTTTAGTACATCAACATCATCCACCTTATTAAATGTGAGACAGAGTTTCTTAATATTTTCCAAGAACTGCGAGACTCTCAATGAAAGCGAACAAAACCACTGTTTGCGCTTTTCACTGTAATTGCATTAGCCAAAATAAAATTATATGAAATAATAAAAGGGCAAGAGTGTTTCCAACTTTTCTCTAAATTTAAATTTCCCCGTCTTGTTCTCTCAGTTTCTTCGTAGAACCATATTACAGAGCAAATAGTTTCTCAACAGAGCAGACTACTTTATCATAACACACTTCAATGTTACATCATGCAGCAACTTTATTTATTTCTATCGCCTTCTAGGTAAAAGGTAGTATGCAGTAGTAGTGTACCCGGAATCTGTCTAAATGGAAATAGCGGAAATGACATGGTTTATTATTGTTTTGTTTCCCTTTTCTCTAACCTGTAGACATACATACGCGTATTATGTTGTTTGATGTCTGATTCATATAAATGGCGAATCTATATTATACACCATGCAGGAGGCAGTGGGAGTTGTCAAACGATTCTTTGAACTTCTTCTGTGGCTCTTTTAATGAAACAGCGGGCAATAATGTTCACTAAAGGGAAAGAAAGTGCTGTAATATGACTATGGGAATACATGTCGTGAGATTTTCAGATGATAATATGAGCGAAAATACACGCCACGGGACTGTTTGATGCCACTATATTGTTACAAGGACTTTTAATTGATGCCATAGTCCCATTCATGCTCAAACAAACGTTGGTTCAATGATGATAAACGTCTAGTATTTACAAAATTGTATGTTACCTTTCTTGGAACTGCCTTAATAACTACACACTTAATTTCAAAAAGTAATTTAGAATGGGAAGGTTACACAGTTTACGATGAGTGGTGTAGATCGACGAACAGATTGTACGAGAGAAATCATAAAGTTGCGGAATACTACCGTAGCAGGCACTCTGTAGAACTGAGTGCAATATTCAAGTAAGTATTTGCGAGAGAAACTGACATGGACTAATGTGAATTGAGGCAAATGACATGAGCAATCTCGTCGAGGGAAAGTGAACATAAAATCATCTATTCTATGCGCTTCAATCTTTTGTTGCATCGCTTCCCGCTTCTCTACCCGCAGCCATAGGATATTTCTCCATTGATTTCATAACACTCTTTCACAGTATTCATTCATTTATTGTACTCCAACGCATCAACAGCCAATCCGACTCATCTATCGCCACACAATATTTGCTCTTTTGATGCAGGCATGCCAGAGAAAATATTCTGTTCATTCACAACCAAACCAATGCAAGTGTAAAATTGTCGCTTGACACTGACTGAGAATTGAGGTATGAAATTTATAGACACGCACGTATTGACTTCCAGTGTCACTGCAATGAGATTGCTGCATGCAGCTAAACCACTTACATTACAAGAGCTTTGCAAGACTTATTACCAACACTGTTTTCCTTGCTGCTGGAGTGTACTGCCTCGAGTGTATATTTAAGAGCTATATCGACTTGGAACACACATAAAACCTGTATGTTAGTGTATGTGTACAGGTTGAGCATATACGGCAGATTGAAGGTTGTCTGTGAAAGCTGAAAACGGCAGTGCATTATAATATTATTGCCATTATATTATTATATGAGTGAAATGCTAAACAGAGTTTAGACAAAGCATCTACATGCATTATAAGATATGCAATGGTGAAACCATATCCAAATCTTCATCATTTGAGAGAACTTACTATTCATTTTATGCATTTCGCTGTTTTCTTATGGGCTTTATGACATTTATATGCATTACATTCTGTTCGCACTGCCGTTAGGCATTCACCCTTATAAAGTGTGTGCCTTGTGCTTCTACTCATGCTATCATTCAGATTTATTTCTTTTTGGTTGAAGGCTATAGAGATTAATATGCATTTGGGAGGTATAAGGATCGCACTTGCTTTGCATAATAAAGAGGCGACAAAAGAGAAGTGTTGGTGTAGTAGCGTAGCATCAGCAGCAGAAATGTCTCGTCCCTCAGCCTCACTCCTTCACAGCTTGTACTAGAGCTTTGGCACTGGAGAAAGCAGGGCTCGAGCAGAGCGAGTTTTAGCTGACTCTTTTAAACGGCATTGCCTTTTGTTGTATTGTGTGATTGTATGCTTACGACGACTGCTGTTACGACGATACGTGCAAAGGCTTTTGTCTATGACTTTGAGCAGCCGAATGGGGGAATGAAAATGGTCATAATAATTCTGCACCAAAAATTTAGTTCAAGTTATAAGAGTGCTGCTAAGTACATCAACTTCATCATTCTTTGCGTTGAATTTCACTTGATTTCTAAAGATTTTCTCATATTATGGCAATTCCCCTACGATTCTTTCGGGTGATGCATAAGAAAGTTATATGGCATAAATTGGGCTACGTGAAAATGGTGTGTAAGGTTTCTTAAAAGGGAGCCGA
The DNA here is from genome assembly GCA_034700685.1 of Willowsia buskii. NCBI lineage: Eukaryota > Metazoa > Arthropoda > Collembola > Entomobryomorpha > Entomobryidae > Willowsia > Willowsia buskii. Next base: position 13,030 of record JAQIXW010002103.1, on the reverse strand, counting down.
AATTGGGTCATTTATTGTTTAAGCAAATCTTGGAGAAAAATAAAGAGTTACACAAATACAGATATGTATACACGTGTATACATATTTTTGCTCTTTGACTGTGTGTAGCAAGAGCATCATCATTGAAGTATGTATTTATTAATGGTATGCAAAGTTTAGTTGGTAGGGCACGCATACTTATAAGTAAGTACATACCCACATTATATAATTCTGCAGCAATAATGAAAGGACGAGCAGGTCACAGAGAAAGAAAAACAAGCAGTTTCTTTAGTATTTTTTGTAGTTCCAGTCTCAGTAGTGGCAGGAGTACCTCGACGAAAACGTGAATCTATGTCAGGCAATGCATCTTTTAGACTCGTAGCAAGAGGTCTACAGACTACTTGTGCTACCAGTTACCTAATACCACTAGTGGCCCACAAGTAAGTATAGCACGTGGAAATAAAAGCATGGCTATATGATGTAGAAAATTGTCATATCATAGAGCGGTGGTGTGGAGTTCCAAGAAAATCTCAACGTTTTCTTTCTGGTACTTTTCCTTCTTGCTCGACAGTGAAAATTTACGAGGACGTTTCATCAGGATATTTTTGAGAAAACGTGAGTTTCTGTTTTAAATTCTGGTGAGGGTGTTTTTATGTTGCACCCAGAAGGAGGGTCTCTCTAGTGCTGGTGCTAAGAGAGCAGAAAAATATGCTATTTTCTAATAATACATGCCAGAAGCTCGCTCACATTACTAGCACACATTCACACTCTTAACTGTTATGGATAACCACAAAGAAAATAAGCCAGTGTGCGTTTTCTTCTCCCGTTTTAGGTAGGTATATGGATGCGTTTTCTACCGAAACAGGACAGTGTGTGGGAATCTAGAGCAAGGGATTTTAGGAAGATGGAATGTTAATATATGCATCTACTCAATTTTTTAAGTCCTAAGATCCCAAAATGGCATAATGACATTTCCTACAAAACGCCAAAACAACTGAAAATAATAGTTGTGCTGCTCTTAGCCATATTTTCTTGTGCACATTTAAAACACAAAATGTAAATGGTTTTATAACTTTATCAGCATTGTATTTAGCCATAGGTTGAAAATTGATAAAACAGTTTCGCATGGTGTGCCTTTATGTATGTATATGCCTCTTATACTACAAATTATACCATAATCATACCAGTTTTTTTATGTACACTACCAAAACTGAAGCATACTCAAATGACAGCACAAGAAGTTGTTTCACAGTTCATATGCAAAATAGAAGTGCACTAATATTCCTTAATGTAAGTCTTTGAGTGTACTAGTATCAACTTCACAAGAAAATATAAAAGTGAGTCTTTTGTTTCAACATCCTCAATAATAAGAAAGACTATGTTGTAAAATGTCTAATGCAGTAACGGCATTAATTTACTTTGCATACCATATTATACAATATAAGCGACAAATACTTAAGAGCCGAAAACTTGACTATTGTAACTTCAGAAATCTTTATGTTTTCAATGGGGAGGCCTGCAAGATGTAAAACTGACTGAAATATATAGGAATGCGTACATACGTATAGGTTTGATATATTTATAAAAGTGATTTTGCATTGGGATAAAAAAAACTTGGTGGAAGAAAAAAGGTTGAGTGAACATTTCTCAGCTTTTGGGGCAGTTAACTTTAACGTGTTCTCGCATTTTTAAAACGCATGCCTATATTGCATTCATGCCATCAGCATATAACAGTGGAACTGATATTTCCACTATAGCGCTGCCTAAATTCATGCCTACATAACATTAAATATAAATATGCAGATACACCACACAAGGGTGACTAACCAAAAAAAAACCTGAAGACGGGAAAATGTGAGAGTGGGTAAAAATAGGAGAAAACGTTTTACTCTTCCGTGAGAAGAGGCTGAGTGTTAATGTAAGTGCACGCGTATAAATGTGAAGTTGCTTCTCTACTTTTTGATCATGGGATTGGAAGGAAGCTGTGTGGATTGAATGTGTTATTGTAAGTATATAGGTACGTTGGTGTTGTGAGACACTTGTGCTAAAAGAGAGAGAGCGAGGAAACTAACATATTTTTTCCTCTTTCTTTACTCTCATTTATCTGTACCCAGAGGCTTTCTTTCGATCTGACGACATGAATTACAACTGAATATATTCCTGGAAAGGTAGATTTACTGATGCTTGTATGGCAGGACATGGCTTGCTTGCTGAATGCTTTTGCTCCCTTCTTCTGTTTGAGTACTTAGAACTTTGCAGCAAAGGTACATAATGTTATAATATAGCTCTCTTCGTCATCACCAGAAACAAGAAGTTTGCTTATTTATTCGGAACGTAGGAATAGAAATGTGTAGTAACGGGAAAAAAGGACCGTAGAACTTCTTCTTCATTTTTTGGCATGGTTGTGCAATAAGCTGGCCGAAAAGAGTTGTAGTGGTGAAATTCATTGCTACATTTGTGTAGTGGTGGGTAGATACACAGTATGTGGAAATCTAGAGAAGACAAACGGTAAAAAGAAGGGTTATATATAGTGTTGTCGCAGGCCGTAGTGTTTTGGTTGTTGGTTTAAATGCATGAGTACTCACAAAACAGCATTCATCCTAACTTCCTTCCTGTCGTCTGTCTTGAAGGAAACTCTGGTGATAAATTTTGGGCAAGTATATGAAACTTTATGTTGCAAATTGCAAAGGGTTTCTGTTGTACTCGTAATATGTTAAAGGTACATTTATTATACATCCATATTTTGATTACATAGCCATGTTATTCCTTATTAGCAAAGCTTGCAACACGGTAAACAGAGACCTGAAGAGTTAATGAAGTGAAGGGTTAAAGAAATTACCTCGGACTACATTCAAGCAAATACGTTTTGGTACACAGTTTCTGGTAACGAGTTTTTAACGAAAACTTTGTATTTTTAACCTTCAAAATTCCAATTAATATATTTAAAGGCTTGAGGACATCTTTCGAGATGAAGCGTCACACCAAACTAGATCATTGCAAGCTAAATGCGTTTTGACAAGTTTGCTATGAAAGATTAACTTAAATTAATCATTTAGGTAAACAATTTAATATTGGCGAAACTCGACTTTGCAGGCCCATGATCATGATGCTTGCAAATTTCATTAATAAATAAGAATGATTTCTAGCAGATTTGAATATCAGAAGAATGTAAGAGTGGAGAAAATCCTATATATAAAAAGATATGAGCGTTCGTCTCTGTTGTCTGTTCTTCTGCATGTAGGTGCTTCCGGAATATGAACATTTTTGAATGCTCATTGCTCACATTCGCATTCAAATACTGAACATAGATAGATATATGTACACTCAATTAATAAAGACCTACAAATTGGCATCGATCTTGAAACAGTTGTGTTAAAGCTGAAGGTTATGTTTTTTATGTGATGATACAATAAGACCATTTTTGGATGCTAGACAAATTACTCCTTTAAGAATGCACAGAGTATTAGACAGTCTCATCAAGATTATGAAGTGACAATGACGCTCCAATCTTCTTGAAATGTCATATAGAGTCGATGCCAAGAGCCAAGCCAGATCCCAGATAATAAAACCCTTTTCCCCTTCAATTTTTTACTAAATGTATAAAAGTATAAAAGAGATGAAGGCGGAATGGTATGTGAACTGAGAAATGTTCTTGAGGCAAAGGAAATCATTGAAGAGAGCAAGGAGGCAGAAGACGTGAATGTAATTTGGTCAGAGTAAAAATTTTGGAGGGTAATCTTACTGATGACATGGTAAGAAAATCGTTAAGGAAGAAAGAGAAATAAGAGGAGAATGTACTTTTTTACTTGCATTTTCAAACCCAATGTACCTATTTTTCTAGAGTACATACATTTTTTTCGGAGGAAAAAAAATTTCAAGTAAAATACAAAATTGCCAAAAGGGGACTTTTTTGATGATGTGCATCAGGGAATTATATTGGTATAGATTTTATATACGCAGCTTTGGGTAAACGCGTACTTTAAAATATACCAGAAATAAACAGATGAATGGGCGATGCTGTGCGGATGACGATGCTTCATAGACTTTGGTCGTGGTTGGTATCTAGTAGAGTGACATCTCCTACAATCCATTAGAAACATTCAATCCCAGTATATGTTCTCTCATTGTTAGGTTATATTAAACGAGTAAAGTAAGCACATACATGATTACTTTTATTACGTTACGACTTTGCGTTCTCGTCGCCGATGTTGTTGTCGTTATTGAGGTCTGCACACTGCTGACTGACTGATATTTCTAAATGTGTAGAAGGTACTCAGCAACCACCACTCAAGCCCTCATGCGTACATCTATGTACAAATACACACTTTCTATTCTAGCAAGGCAGTTGCAGTGTTTTTACCATAGATCCACCGTCAGCCACAGCGTCTAACATTATCATTGTCTTCTTAGTCGTTACTGAGTTGTTGTCTCTCTGAAGTAATGTAATATAACGTAATCGGAGCTAACGAGATGTGCCTTAACAAATGTGTCCAAAAATGAAAACTGTTCTGTGTTCTATGACGCTTGACAATAGATGATGATGACACGAGGAGGCTTTTCTAGTAGATAGTAAAACGCTTCGCTTGCTTTGCTGTTGAGTGAGTGAATGAAAGGCATAATATCATCATGTGCTGCTTCTCTATTTTTAAAATGTGTGTACGTATGGCAGAAGTCCTAAAATATCAGAAGCAACCCAGTTTACTGCTCCCGTCGGTGAGGGTAATGCTGTCACTGTTTTGGTAAGGTTGTCTAAAATTGTGGTTAGGAGTTAATGTGCTCACCACCTACCCAACTTGTACAGAAAAAAGAGCAATCTATGCTGAAACTGGCAGTGGAAGGTTTATACACAATTATACAATAATGAAGTATATCACGCCTCGTGGTCTACTGCACCCGTCTGATATGATGGCAATTGAAAACGCCCTTTTCTCTTTCCTTCTTGCCACTTCCGTATTACTATTGCTTCCTTTTCTTATTTCGAGCAACATATTATTCTAAAAGCGGAAGCTATATAAAGTGAAGAGGGTAGTATTTTAGAGAATTTTCTCCACACATTCGCAGCAATCCAGAGCGTACCGCACTGTCAATGTCATCAGAGGTTAATGAGAAGTTGCTACTGAAATATTATCGCACTTGAGATTTGCATAATAATATATATCGCGTCAACTTTCTCCCGACAGCATCAGAGGGGGAGAAGAAATTCAGCATGCAATACAAAACAACATCGCAATCACTCTGAATGGATGAGCATCGCTGCTGTCGCACATAAAATCTTGAAAGAGACGTTTCCAGAGATTATAGAGACAAACTGTAAAATGCACCGTTCCGGTCTGCTACATGATGCGTCTTTAACAGATCTTAAGAAACTAAATAAAAAAAACTTTTCCTTTTCTAGTTTCCGCATTAGCTTATTTTCGTAACTTCATCATCATCTCGCTGAATTCATGACTTCTCTTATTCCATTTGTGTTTGTGTGAAAAGCGCCTTCACTTAAATTCACTTCGTTTGTAGCGTTTTTCTTCTTTCTTCACGAAACGCTACTAGTAGCTGACGAAAGTGTACTTGCTCCATACATTCTTTGCTTGTTAAAATTCCTTTGGTGCTCTGTACTCTATTTATGCTCTTTGCAATCTTACATACGCTTTCCTTTCGTTGTGAACTTTTTTACCGTCACTTTCACAACAAAATTAACAAAAGTCAACTCCGAAAAAAATCTTGTTTCATGCCAAAAAGAAATATCTCACTTAAAGAGAAAGTGTTTCCCTGTAACGAGATGAAAAGATAGTCCAACCGTTTTCATGTGTGTCTGCACATGCTTCTTCTCTTACAAAAAGTACTTTTACTTTATGAACTTGTTAGCTTAGAAAATAGGAACTTGCTGCAACTTATTTGAGGAGGACATAAAAAGTCGCGCTGCTTTTTTTTCTCTCTGTGCCATGATTTCATTTTAGACTATATAATCCTGCTCATTGTTAAAACATTTTTGGCACAATATGTACACTAGCATGCAAACAAAAAGGAAGATAATACGAAACGTTTTTACAATACGCGCACATACTCAAGCATTGCAATCGCAAGGAAAGCCATAACTGTAACTGTGGTGGTCATTGCATTTACTTCATTAGCATACAAGGGTTTTATATTTTACAAAGAGAAGCTCGAGACATACGTGCACATACTTGACTTGGTAATATCTGATTAGGTATATGCATATATATACCTCCTTCACATGTCGCTCCAAGCACGGCATTGTAATGCAATAATGCAACTCATCTTTGTCAAGCCAAAACTAGGAAGCGGGATAAACTTATCTGTATTTTTCCAGTACTGTTACTCAAGACAAAAAGCGATTTACATTTTCTACCAGACTTTCCGACGTGCCTTGGTATTCCTCTATCTTTGAACGCATGGTGTTACATAATATAGCGTGTGTGACGAGAACGTATTCGATATAAATTCCATACCAAGTTTAAATGCAAGGATAATACGTCCATACTGTATGATGTTCTTACAGGAAACGTGAACTTTGAAAGCATAGTTGTTGTATTCATGGAAAATGATGGTTGTTATTTCAGCTTTTACTTTCATTCTTATCCCGTTTGGTAGCGACAATATTCTGCGCGTGTGTCTCCTAGTGTTAAATGAGGATGTCCAGAGGAAGAGGAAGAAAATGGCTGATTTACATACAAACTGTTGATGGTGGTGCTCAAAAGAGGTATACAAATACAGTGGAAGTAAAAAAGGAACGAGATTCGAAACACAAAGTAGAAGCGGCATGTCAGTGCTCTTTTGTAAGAAGAAATATAGTATAAACAAGACGCGTGCAGCCCAGGTTCACAGAAACTGGATATAGGTACAACTAGTATGCATACATATATAAAAGTCGTGAACTGTTTCTCTCAAATAAGTTTTCTAACATGGACGGTCTATATATAGTACACACACGCACGCGTTGTATATACCATTTTCTGTTGTGAAACTCTGGACGAGTTTGGAATTTTAAAGGATTTCCTAATCCAGAACTTTCATTTTCTCTATTCCTCTTCTGACAGTAAAGAATATAGTATGTTGTTGCAAGTATGGTCATGCTGTTGGTAGTGGTGTTTGCACCGCTTTCCCATTTCCCCATTTCTCAGCTGCTTTTAAAACTTTCTTTTTAGCCGGTAAGGATAACTTATAACGTGAGAGGGAAAGAAAACGGAGAAAGGAGAAAACAGAGAGAATTGTTTTACCTTGAAGGTATTATACGAACGCACTATTCCTGTCACTGCTTTTGAAAAACTTTGCGTTATGCCACCTACTTTTTCAGAAAGGCGGATTGAGATATATATGTGGCTATACCCTTTTGTCTATGTGAATTTTTCTTCTTATTGTACCTGTTTATATCATCATCATCATGATCATCGGCAGGTCCCAGTGAAAATGTTGGTTTAGCGCGCGAATGAAGCCAATTCGGAAGCCTACAAGTAAAACATACTTCCGGAGCTCAGACAGGCTGATAATTTGATTTCACCAAGACGTAATTAAGTTACAAACAGGCGAGTTCCTCCAACTTTCACAGGGAGGACGATGTTTATGTACCAGAAAGAGCTGAATTCCTAGTACTGTAATATAACAGTCAATCTCTCAGTTCTACAAAACTGAGCGAGCTTAGCTGAGAAGCAAAACAAAGTACAATGAGTGAGAGGGAGTAATAAGCTGACTATGATTCAGAAGTTTGTACATCCTAAAACCTACTTTAAAAATGCGGGGGTTGTAATATTTCTATTAAATGCATATATCTATTATCAACTTATACTACATGTATATGGAGAAAGTTGTTTGGAAAACGCATCCACAAAGTTCCCGCTGTGACTGAAAGCAGAAAAAGGTAATCTATAGTTATACTCCTTCGGAAGCACATCTATGCACATTATATTTATGGAATGTACATCTCAGTAGGGCAATTCAGTTGAGATATGCAGTTGGCGTTACGCCGCTGAGTCAGCAGGAAGTGCTTATATACGATATTATAGATGAACTTTATGGAAAAACAATGTTGCATAATATTCCAGTATCGTTAGATCACGCGATAATATGCATAGGAAGTAGAAGGAGTGGGAGCACCACCGGACATATAAACATTTACTAAAGGAAAAAAACAGAGATAAAGGGAATAAAAATAACAAAAAAAATCGCTCTGGTCCAGCTTCTCATCTCCTCACCACTGTCCTTATATTTGAATATAGCTCTCAGCCACCACCGGCAGTTTTTAAGTCTACAGTTTGCCTAACGATGCAAAAAATCTCATGTGGTGCAAATGTTAGCTAGACTCTTACCCTTGCGAAGCGGCGGATGATGGTGAAAATAGTAGATTAAGCAAAATAGTCACAATCTCGCTCACTTTATTTATGTACATCCACTGGAAACATTGATGTACACAACCAATGGCACAAAAATGGAATGCAAGTTGTTCATGGTAAAAGTTCTGTCATGGAAAACATTCATAAAATTATACCGGAATGATAGCAATGGTGTGGCGTGTGTGTACGCTCTCCATGAATAAACCCTTTTCCTTCGTCTCTTTCCTCTCTTCGCGTATTTTTTTTTTGCTATACGCAAAAGTACACGGTAAATAGGGATCCCATCCCAACATACAATACTTACTTGTATACGTTTTCCTTAGATTAGAAGAGTTGAGTTAAGAGAATCGCGCAAAAACTTCTTTGCCAAATATTGATTCTAGCAAAAGGAGAAAACTCTTAGCCTACTTATATAATATGTACATATCTCTAACTTTTTCCATAATGTGTATGAATATATTTGAGCGGAGAACCGCTCGCGTCGCCACTACGAAAGCAAGGGAAGCATGCAAGCAGACTTTTCTTTCTCTGAGGTCAGAGTTTTATGGCCTTTCTTTTTCAAGAAAGAAACTCTTTAGTTTTTAGTACTACGTATATAGTAATAATAATAATAATGATTTACCCATTCCAGGAGCATGCATACCCAGTGCTTGCTTACTTAAGTAGAGAAAAGGGAAAAAAAGGAGAGAGAAAGAAAAGTAAGTTGGTTTAAGGGCGAAAGTTTATCTTGGAAATGAAAGCCTTCCCTCTTGTTCTCCTCTCTACCAAAAATGCATGATTCATTTGCTGGAATAGAGCTCTAAGAAATATAACAGATGCTGGTTAATGCAATGGTCCTCATTTTTTTCCTTTGACTGCTGCAATAGTTTGCAGAATGCATAAACGCGTAATTGAATTTTCATGTGTGTTAGTGGTATTGGTAGCCAATCTACTTTCCCTCTACGAAGCTGAGAAAACTATTGAATTTCACTAACAAATGTCCAAAAATCGTACTTTGAAACTTCTCTAGCTGTGAGTAAGTGTTTTTTACACCAACGCCATCATATATAAACTTTCGGTTCAGGTGGTAGAACTGGAAGTGTAACAGGAAATTAAGAACTCACTATGAAGGAATGTCGGTAGGAAAGATCAGAGGAAAGTTATTATAATATACTTTCGTTACGTACCTAAGAATATTGAATCAAATTTGTGAACCTGGATCCTGGATCTTAATAAAAGGATTATCTGAAAGGTTTATTGATTGATTCTATTTCAGCGTGTATCAGTATAACCCATACTGATTTCTCAACAGAAAAGAGGGTTATAAGGCGTCTTGAATTAAATTTCCGGCTTTTCTAAACCCGGGTGAAAAGTTTCGACACACATAAGACATATTAATACATTTCATCACTCTACCATGCCCCATTTTCCATCTACAAGAAGTGTCAAAGTAAATAAAAACCAAACCACCATAAATCTACCTGGTTGACAATGAGTTAGATCGTTCCTCTTATCAATATATAGAGAGATTGGTTTTCTCGGATGGGAAATGAAAATTTTGCTGCCTTGGTCCATTCCATATTATCCAATCCTCAACTTTCCCATCATCAAAAACAACATATCTTCCACCTGCATCACCTTTCGTTGTAAACGATAAGCTAGTCATAAGGTATGAAGTCCAACATGTAGCAAACTAGTCTTGTATACGCGTTTCCCCTGATTTTCTTAGAATCTCTTTTTTCTAAATTTACAAAGAGCAAAGGAACAAGAAAATATTGAATATTCTGTCAAAACTCAATGGAGTTTTGAAAAATGATGCGAGGTCGCCCTGTGGCTGTGAGAGTCGAACATTGTGTGCCATCATGTGTGTGTGTACATACGGTATACACACAAGTGAAAACATGCCTGCACATCAATGATACCGTATATAAACGGCGCGGTTGGTGAATATGCACAAGTGAAAACAATTTTAAACATAATGTATATTTTTATTATCAATCCGCAACATCAAGATTGAATCTGGGATCTGTGTATCCGAACAGCACTTTGAACTTCCCAGATAGCTAATATAACCCACCACTGGATAAGGAACTTTCAGACAGAAAGCCTTTTCTTTTATTCCCTGTTGTTCACCCAACTATTTCGTTTCTGAGAGCTGATACTTTCTAAGGAATAGAAACGAATTCATTCATTTTCAACATACACAAAAAGTATTTTCACAGAAATACATTTTCTGTAAATACGCTTGTCTTTCTTGTAAGTAAGTTAGCTTTGCAAACTGCTTGGTGCCTTTGAAGACACGACGCGTGCAAGAAAACAAAACCTGCTTTGAAATGAAAAAGTGAACGGCAGAATTACATTGTGTAGAAATAAAGATATTAAAAACTGTCAAGTAAAAACTGTGCATGTGAAAGTGTGTAAGTCTTTTGGAATGTAGGAATGGGTTTGTTATCATCACGTAACGCCAAGTTTACAAAAAACTTATAAAGCCCATTATGATTACGGTTTACCTTTTATTAGACGTAGCCGTAGAGGAAAGTCTGAAGGTCTTATACCATAAAATTTCCAAACCCACCACCAATCCAATATATTTAAATCCGTTTTTATATCATATATTATGCAGCCGACGACAGCATAGAAACATTAGTTTAAGTCTATAGGCAATATAGGGCGAAAAGGTGCTCTGTTTTCATTGATGAAGAAGCTCAATCATAAATGTCTATATGCACATTATTCCCAAATGACGCGTTTCTCTTTGTATTCCATTCTCTGCACAACTTTAACTATTGGGAATTCAACACGTGCATGTGATCAAAAGAGACAGTAAGCACAGATACTACATACTTGACTGCCCGTACGTGCAACCACTTTTCTACGCTTTATCAGGTATCATGTGCATCATCTGCTTCTTCAAACTTTATTTAATTCAACATGATAATTTTTAGCTCGTTATTTGTTCGCTTTTTTCATTCTTTTTCTGCATCCTGGAACAACCAATAATTTCAGATGATTCCAGAATTCAAAATTAACTGTGCACATCATCCACTTCACTTATTCTTTACTTTAAGCTTTTGAATACATATATTATAATGTACAATGTTCAAACTTGCGAAATATTTGGAATATGAGAGATCCAACTAGCTGTACCAACTAGATCCCTGAATCTTTTCATTCTACCATAATTAAATTGTTACGAAACAAAAAGTAATATAAAAACTGTGTACTCATTTCTCTGTAATGATATACAACAAATATAAATCTCTTCTGCAACAAAATGCAACACTTTACTACTTTACATAGACAACTAAGCTCTATAATCTGGCTAAAGCGGTCTTTGGTCTTTCAGTATGATATTTGACAGCCATGTTATGCAAATCTGGAATTCGCATGATGAAAGTCAATGAAATTTCTCTTTTGTGGATTCACGAAAAACAGTCAGCAACATTTTTAACACAAAAAGCAGAAAATTTCCATATTATGTAAGAACTAGAGAATTGCTCGCATCCTCACAAAATTGTGACTATAGCTGACGAACTGTGTGCTTAGTACTTTATGTGTTAATATAAATGCGAATTTACACTTCTTGTTCAGATTTTAAGGGAAAGACGAGCGACATGCTCACATAAACATATAAATGACCAGATTTCTCATCCTTTTATTTACGTACCGTAAACAATCCTGCTTCCATCGCCTCCTGTTGTAGTAGTAGTTTTGCTGCTGTGTGCTCATGTAGTCGCATTTTGGCACGTATTTCAACCCACGTGGAAAATCCTTTTAAACATACCGTCATTTCCTGTGACATTTCAAAGTGAGTGATAAACTCGAGCTCACTTTCTCTCTGTCATTGCCACCAACAAACAACATAGCCAACGCATTTTCTACAGCTTTTACTGATGTTCACTGGGGCTTTTGGTGGTTAGCTGTTATTACCAAAAAATAAAATATTCGCGGTCTCGTACATTGTTGCCTTACATCGATAACATTTTAACCACCCCATATCATCTTTTTCAGCTTTACTATACTTACTATACTTACTCACCATCATCAGTATATTCATATTCTTTCCTTTTCCAGTTTTGTCCCATATTTTTTGTTAATATCGTGGTTAGTTTTACGTTTTTGTTAACTTTAACGTTTCAAAGTTATGTCTCAAACTTAAATGTAGCTTCATGTCCTCAATCACACACACATCTACAAAATGAGCGAATGAGTAACTTATTTTTCCAAAACTCTTGAACGCACAACACACAAGCATTTATTTTTGAAGAATTTGCAAAATATTATAAATACCTAGCTATAGGCATTTGAATAGACAGTGGTAAAGGGGTGGTTGTAGCTAGACATACTTCTTTGAAGAAAGAAAATACGGAATATTATATATACTTTTAGGGCTTTAGTGTATGATTCGTAGGAGCCTTCACGTCTTCCCTCAGTCTTTCCCTTCCTTCTGGCCTTTTCATCTCGTCGAGTTTGATGAGATTTAAATCCACTTTATGGACATGTGCACTCACTCATAACATTGCGTCTTTACTCACCAGTCAGAGTCAAAGAAGGAGAATTTACCATTTCCTATTTAGCAGTACCATACACATACACCACCATCATCCGAAGAGCACATACATAATGCACATAGTAATAGGTTGTTGTACAGTCGGAGTGAGTGCTTACATTCTATATGATGATAAGTATTGCCATTTTCCTTTTTACATGCTCACTTAACAGCAGCAGCA
>JAQIXW010002102.1:0-16610 GCA_034700685.1 Willowsia buskii | reverse complement strand
GTACAATATGAAAAATGTGCCAAAACTTATGAGTTTCAAGAGAATAATAATTTGCTGTTGCTTTTCACTTACCTGAGTGAAATGCGTTATCAATGCCATGATGCGTATATGTTTAGGAACAAACCTTCCCATTTAGCACATAATACATTCCCATTCTAAATTTTCTGATAACTCAAAATCCATTACCCTTTACAATCCATGATTATTTGAAAGCACAAGGGAAAACTTGCAAATTTTCCATAAATTAGCCTTTGATTTACTAAAAAACTCACTTTGAAAATCACACAACAAAGGCTCACTGAATCTTGTAATGCCCCGATGAACTAAAAAATCAATCATTAAAAATGATTTTGCATTCGAAACCTCAACCAAAAAATGTACTTCTGCTTCTTTTCTACGAACTGAAATAATGTGTTATAAAATTTAGGTGTCTTCAAAAATCTATTTTGTTCGAGTAACTCAGCCCGCATGTGCAGATAAGACGGGGACGGGGATGCCCACACTATACATTATTTTATTATGCCTTCTCCTATCTTCCAGAAATATCATTGTAAATAGTCATGCCCATAATATTCATTTCATACACATGTAACTCGCATAAATATTCATTTGAAATATTCCCTTAAAAATATCCCATCCAAATTTATTTTGCCCTCGATGTAATGTAATTTAGCCTAGTAATGTATTTCTCGATAAAATTTCTCGTTTTTTAATATAAAATTTGAATGTAATGTCCATATGCAAAACAGGGAGCCTTCCAACCGTTGGTTTGTTCCAGCCAGCAAGCTAAAAACTTTGTCGAGCAGCTTCTACTAAAAAGCAGCGGAGCAATGATGTCCCATGTTCCTGTTGTGATCCGTCAACTACCAATCCAATATGACTTCAGTTTCGGTTAATATACATAATACCATGTCATTACTTGATTACTTATCTGCAAAGTAGACATACATAGTCGAAAAAGAATGTGTATATCTACTTTGCAGACTAGAACGTAACATATCATGCGGTTCAATGTTTTTTAAACCTATAATCTTTCTGCTTGATTTTCATGTATAAAATATAGTAAACTAATAAATTATGCAGAAGACTACTAATCCAAAATATAGACAATATAATGACAACTTTAGATGAAAGTACCTTTGCCAGAAGTAATTGAAATCAGTTGATAGTCAAAAGTCAGCGATCGCAAAGATTTTTTCCTTTGGTACTTTATTTCACACTTGAAGGAATGACATCGCACTTCGGAAGTATTACAACAATTAAACATTTATAATATTTCATTTATTAACTGCACACGAATGTGCAATGTCCTTAATTACAATAATAGTTATAATATATATATATGTAAATTATATGTACGTCATCAAGTTACATTTTTTGTTCACTTCATATAGTACAAAACATTACCTCTCTTCCTCAGTTCCCTCCATCCCTCTTATCACCAAATATAATACAAACATCAATCATTCAATTCTGTTTCACCCTCCAATCCTCATATACAAATAGGTACGTACACAACACCCAAGAGTTCTGAACCCCTCCACAGGCATTTGGAGGCAATTTTCTTAAATGTGTATGAAGAGGAACGGAGTTCTAGTTGGCACTATCACCATAATCTATCGTACAAGATTCGGTAATAAAAGGGAGAAATTACAAATTAAATCTTGGGTCTTAGTTAATTACTAGTTAATAGGACCGTGGCGCTCCTGCGCCACCGAAACCAATTGCCGATTAAATATACAACATCGACGAAGAGATGGCAGCATTGATAACAATAATTACACATAACATAAAATACAATCAAAACAGACTTGGCCTTAGTTAAACCAAGGGAGAAAAAAACTAACTCAAGTTGAGCTTCTGAAACAAATAATTATTAACTGATATATCGATTATGTTACATTCAATAAATATAAGTAATTTTGAATTCTGCGGATCAAAAAAGGAGAAATATAGAACAATAAAATATGTAGATTCAATAGTAACAATGAAATATTATTTCTAAAAACAGAAAATAATATAAAACATGATGTAAATGGAACCAATGCTAGGACCCGTCTTCTTTAGACTTTCTTACACGTAATAAATCTCTTACTAATTATTAATTATTTCCATAATATTCTTCTTGATAAAACTAAAAAGAATTAAACAAACCCGAAATTCTTCGTTTTAATGGCCAACAAAACTTTACTTCGGAGAATGTACCGGGAGGAGTAGAGAGGTACGTAAAACCGGGAAATACAAGTGTTGGCTGTGGGCAAATGACTATCATCTGCAGGTCGAATTGTCACTGTAGGCATTGGCTGGAAGCCATCTTCAGACGCTGGCAGTGCAGGAGAACCTGTCCAAAAGTAGAGGAGTTCTTGACGCTCCAAATTGCTCATCTTCTCGATCATTTGCCAAAACCATTTTTTGAAACGGCTCAGCTTGTCCCCAGTCTCTCCACTCTCGTCGTTGAAACTCGTGTAGGACATCAGAGTGTTCACATTAATCTCGCCCACCCCATTCATCAACAAGCGTAAATCTTCACCAGTCAAACCTGCAAAACCACAATCATCATATAATTATAATTAACGTATTGAATATCCAGGTTAATTTTGGAATGCACTATTCAAGTGCGTGGTTGCTTACCTTCCAGAGCGGATGGTGGAATCACGTCGTGAACACCGTTGCGCAGTTCTTCTAAAGCTTTCAGCTGTGATCTCACCATTCGATATTCAAAATACTTGCGAACATAATCATAAACGTTTTGCTCAGTCACTTCGATATTCCTTCCACCTGTGACCAACTCGATCATGCGGCCACCCTCCTCTGGGCTCAAATCCAAACTACAAGGAGTAAAAAATCAAATCAATGTAAAAGGTTCCTTATTATTACTATTAATATGTAATGAGAGTATTTGGAATTACTGAAATTCATAAAACATACCTGAAAGTTAGATCTGCCCCAGAGAAAACACGGTCAGGATCTTTGCTCTCCGCTTCCAAGATTAGCTGACGGAAACTTTCGTACATGAGAGGATCGAAGAATGCCATATCATGGAAACGAATGGGACGACTCAGAATAAATTTCAGAACATGACGATTCAGTGTGATGGGACATAGTTCATTTTGAAGCAGACACAAGCCAATCAGCCTGAAACATAAATACAGATTCATTTATACACCGCGTTTGATGCATGACTTTTGTATGATTTCAGATTATATCTTCCAAAATGTTCGCAAAAATGGTGGTCTGTTTACCTTCCAACATTTCTAAACGCATTAATTCTCTCTGCAGTTGGCTTTCCCAATCTCGGCGAGTAGAATCCCTTCTTTCCCGGTTGATAGAACAGTGGACTATTATCTTCCGCCCCATCTCCGTGCCATTCTTCATCGCCAGGTTTTTTGGAACCTGGAGTGGAGCCTGCACCACCGCTAGCATTGCCACTTGACGAATTCTTTGAGAAATTAAAAACGTCCATTTCCAACAACACTTCTCCAGGAACGTCTCGTGTATGAGTGAGGATCACATCCACTGCTTCATCAACTCGTTGTTTTAATGTATCCTCTGACGCCAGTAAAATAAGCAGTTGAGGTGGCGGCAGCTCCAGAAGCATTCCCGTGATTTTGGGTGCCAACGATGGCCTCAATGCATGCACCTGAAAGCAATAAATAAAATGAACATTAGTTTCAACTATCATATCATAACAGGCTTTCAAAATAACATGATGCTTTAATTTTCCATACCTTGACATATAACCGCTCTCCAATTTGCTGTTGATGACTGGATAAATGATCATTCAAGGTTGCAGGACTAGATGTTCCTTCTCCACTACTACTTGCAGGATGGAAAGGACGTGCATCATGAGAAAGAGTTCTTCTCACCTCTCGGACCCTAGGAGCACCACGCTGAAAACCAAAATGGATACATCAAATTTAACTTTCCTTCTGTTGACACCTCATTCTCCACAAGCCATCATAAAAATAACATTTCACTATACCTTCACTATACGAACTTGTTGTCCGCGACGAATATTGTAATCATCACGGAGTCTGAGACGCTGTAAAACGTTAAACTGCGATCCGTACTTGGCACCAACTAAACAGCTTTCTAAGTTTGGTAGTTTCTCTTCGCTTTGAATAGCTTCTGCAATCGCTGTGTAAAAACTTCTGGCAACACCGGAGCCCTCTCCTGGCTCATCTTTGAATGTAACCTACATAGACAGATATAACATGTTTAGCACCAAAACGTCAGTATTAATTATGATTTATTGCATAAGATTTTCCCAACTTACTTTGACACGATTAACCGCTAGTGGAGGATGCGGCGAAGTGGCCCTCCGATGAGCGGAATTGTAATGATTATTCAGTTCCTTGAAAGTCTGCAGTATCAACTGGTTTCTGTCCCTCTCCAACTTGGACAGAGTGAGATCTCGTTGCTGAGCATTTCGCAGTTTCTCCATCTCCCGACGGAACCTGCTCTCCTTCACAGGGAAGCCTCCAAGCTCGGAGATGACGGAACCCGGTTCCAATCCCACATCGTCCACAAATACCCTTCCGAACAGTTCCAATGTCAGTCTCCATCTCCCCAAAAGCACATCATCTGAAATCATGGATGAATTGAAGAGCACCAGCTGCTGTTGAAGTTGCTGCTGTGGGTTACCCGCGGACAGAGTGCCAGATGTCAAGTCAGGTTTTGAAAGCGGGGTCAGCGTAGGCAACTTTGACGATGAACAGATCGTCGCTCGAGGAGTCGTCTCCACAGTAACATGAGCAGACACATTATCTGCAGAATCCATAGGCACCACTAGAATCTCAGGGGCGTCATTAGTGTTGTCCGTAATATTTGAGACTTGACGATTACAAACGATAACACTCTTAGTTGGAGAGCGTCCAAGTCCATGCGCCTCTGGTACAACCAAAGAACTTGACACTTCACTAACCACAGACAACTGCGCCATGGATGATGATGATTGAGGAACCAAACTTTGATGTTGTCCTGGAGACGCAGGTATTTTCTTAACAGAAACTATGATGGGAGCCCGTTGTATATTAGAATTGGGACTGGTTCCTGATGATGACCCTCCCATCCCAGGAGGCAGGACGGACAAACCAATCTCATCTTCACTTCTGGTACCGATGCTCAAGTCTTGTGGCACACTCTGGGGTGAACCCCACTTTGGCACGATTGTCACACTTGGCCCTGCTGGCGGCTGGGCAAGTGATGACGAGGATGACTGTATGCTCCCTCCTTCAGAACAAGTTATTCGCACCAATGGCGGAGGTTTCGTTAAAAACATGGTGGGCGGTGGAGCCGCTTCTGTTTTAATGATTTCTATCTGAGGTCTTGATGACCCCGGCTCAGGAGCATCGCTCAACTTCACAGTCGTTGTCGTGACAGTAGGACACGCAGAATCGAACTCGTTCACAGCAACCGGCTCAACGGGCGCTGCATCAGGAACGTCCACATCCATCACAGTAGTTCCATCAGCGTTTCCACTAGTCAGGTCTTTGCTTCTTTGTCTTTTTTGCAGAAGAACAGAGTAGGATGGGGCATCCTCGGATCGAGATGTTAAGCCCAGGTGTAAAGGTTTGATTTCCTTCAGGGCAGAATTCTCAGCAGATTTTGAACATCCAAACATTTCCTCTCGACGAACATTTGGTTGAAGTAAATGTGGTTTCTCGGCTAAAGGTAAGCTCTCCGTCACAGTAGTTTGGAATGGATCAGGTGGTAAACAGCCAAGACAGAGCGTGGATTCAGACCGTTGGAAAAACAAGTGACGTTTTCCCCCATTCTTCCCAGCTGCACTAGAAGCTTGGCAAATTTCTTCATCCAAATCCCCTAAATCCGGTGTACTGATGATGCCAGGCTGCGAGGACGCAGTGAATGTCATGTCATCTGCTTCTTCTGGATCATGAACAATCAGGCTGTCTATTTCCGTTGTTGATGCTGCGGGTTCGATTTTTGTCGAAACTGGGCCCACATTGTCACTTCCGCTTCTCAAGAAATAAATGAGAGAGTCAAAAACGTACGCTACGTGCTTCAAACTACTGACGTCAATAACAGGTAAACTGTCCAGATGCTCAGTATTATGTGCTCTCATCAGAGACAAAGAGTATGAAAGAAACTCTCTCCTGGCGTTAATGGCGTCCTCCCGTTCTCGACTGGTTCTCCCCTCAGAACTGAGCGCAGTCCTTGTCCACGCGTTGGCGGCAGCAGTGCCTGTACGAATTCTTGTCACTTGTGCGACAGCAGGAACTGCAACTACTGGGTGTGCAGAATCATACGAAGTTAAAGAAGCACCAAATTTTAGCTGACTCTCTGTCGAGTCCATCACAGTTAACAGCCACTCCCAAACTTTGAGAAGCCGTCGATCCAAATGCAACTGTAGTTTGTTCACATCATCCTGTGTCACTTCTAACTTTCTGCTGAGCCGTACAGAGGAGTTTGGATAGTCTTGGATATACTTTAGGAGATCACCAATCTCTCGCATGATGATTCCAAAGGCTCTCGCCAAGCCGGAGACAGTATTCGCCATTGTCACTGATTCTTGATTATTTGCGGCAGCAGCAGCAGCAGCGGCAACTGCTGTGGTTGCTGCGGATCTTCTCATGGTTCCGGAAGTGTGATCAATAAAAACTAGTCCGCTGGTGGTTCCTGGGCGGACGCTTTCATTTTGTCGGCTTCGAATAGCCCATTGCATTGACACAGGAGCTAAATTACCTCTTTGAGTGGTCGTGGAAGATGTCAACCGACGTTCAAACACTTGCTCTTCATTAGCAATAGCAAATTCGTCCACGCTTGCTACGTTATTAGAAGAGGAGCCTGCAGTACCACCGGCTGTGGCTGAAGCAGTTCCAGTCGTTCCTCCTGCTGTTGCTGCAGTGCTGTTTCCGGCCACCGTTGTGTCCCTGTCATCACTATCGTTCGCATCTGACTCGTCTTCATCTTCGTCATCATCTTCCTGCTGGGTTGAATCATCAGAGTCGTCTTCAGAGAAAAGGGCGAGATTTGCTACGCCCCCACCAGCATCAGATCCTGCGGTCGCATGTGTTTGTATACTTCTCTGGGCCACTGAGCTGGCAGCATCATTTAAATTGCTTTGGTTATCATCCGAATCACTTTCAGATTCTGCGAGCAAATCCAATTCCATGTCGGATTCTTGTTCAGCACCTTCTCCCAACGCCATCGCTTCAGGTTCCCCTGCCCGATTTCGATCCCTGTCTTCAGGGTCTCCATCGCCAATTTCATGTTCATTTACATCTTGTTCATGTTGCTCATCCATGCTGTCTTCTACATCTTGATCTCCATCGGCTTCATGATCGTGACCAAAGTCTGCTGCTCGAATGAGACGTGAGTCGCTCAAGATTTGAATAGGATGGGACTCAGCTTCCAGTTGTCTTGCACTGGCCCCATTGGAGTTTTCTCCCATCGATAAATGGTCGGTTTCCAGAAGTGAGCTGCTGGAATATGGAAGCAATGGCTCAACGCTGAAAAGATCTTCACTTCCTGCTGCTGCATCAGAGGTGGATGGAAGCAGAGGGAAAGATGATGTGGGTCTTGCGACGCCTAGTTGAACTGGGGCTATTTGAGAGTTAGCCATTTCGCAGAGTTCTTCAATGGAGAGTGTAACTAGTGCTTGGAACACACGTCGGCACTGCTCGATTACAGAAGGTGTGGAGCTAGAATATGTACAGAATGACGGTTTAATAATAAAATACAAATACAACGTTCAGCTAACCACATGTAAGACAGTTTATAATTGAATTACTCACTTTTTCTTTGACGGTGGGGCAATCTCAACACTCACAATGACGAATATCCGAGCAACAGATCTGATGAATCGTCTAGCTGTGGTTTCGGCCTCAAGTGAGCGCCCAGATACTTTGCATTGTAATTCTCGAACAAGCGTAGTAAGTAAAATGTCCAGCATCTGAAATAAAGATTACAAAAAGTTGTACTATGTACTCATCTGCTTTAAATAAAGTAAGATCAATTAATTTTTTTGTAGATATAGACATTAAAAATAACTTACATCTGGACTACACTTTACAAGCATTCGATAAGTAAACTTATCCAAAAGGGCAGTTCCACTCTGCTCCTCGGATCCACTTTCTGGTGTTCCAGACATAATCATTGCTTTGATTGCTGTCCAATCCTCTAGTAATTGTTCTAGAGCAGTTCTACTGAATCTTGGAGGTTGAAGATCATGATCTGGCATGTCCATTTCTGAAGACAATTCAAAATAATAAATCAAATAAATTAAATAACCGTTTAAAATTTATTTCATTCAAAAAGTACGAAAACGTGTTTATTGAAATTATTAAATCACCTGGATCTGCTGGTTTTCGTTGGGAAGTAGCAGTTGCGCTTCTTGTCCTCGCAGTCCTGTACTGCTTTTGTTCCATAATCTGTCTTCCTGCTGTTTCCACCAAGAAGAGCAAAAGATTTTCTCCCCTGTAATGCAATTCAAAGAATTCAATTATATTTATATACTATCATCCTTTTAAAAACCAAGGAATAAACCAACCAGTTTTACAAAAAAGCACAAAAGCTATAAAAACGAACCTGGAGTTGGTGAGGGAGACCAGATCCGTATCGTTGATGAGTTTACATAAGAGGTCGTATCTGGCCTGCTGGTTTCCCATAATCAAAGCCTTGCACTTGCATTTCTCCCAGCAGTCGCAGTAAGCCGTTGGCGAAGTTCTCTTCAGTTTACAGTCGTGTCCTTTGTGACAAACCCGAGCACACTCTGTGCAGCAGCACAGGGAGCCTACCAATCCGCACGTCCTACACTCGAAGATGTCTTGATTGATATGCTCAGCCCCCGTCCAGGTGAAGCTGCAGGTGTCATTGCAGCATAAAACGTGAAGAGGTGAGTCATCAGGCTGAGATCCCGGAGGATAAATCATCGACATCATAATTTTCTTTTGAACATCAGCGTCGGGAGACCGCTCCTTGGATATTTTCATGATCGCTTCAAAGATGATCAAAGCAGATGGATACGCTCTGCAGGACACAGCCAACATGAAAGGAGTCTGACCCCGGAAGTCTCGTTCTCCCAGCAACTGATGCAAATGAGGTTCCAACGCGAATGATTCGCACATCAATTTAAGAGCAGTCTGCGCATTTCGAACTCTCTCGTTAGGATCCCAAACACAGGCGGAATTCGGATTGGATGAAGATACATGAGAGGAAGAACCTTGACCTATGGAACCTGCTCCAGAGCCTAGCCCCCTCAATCCAAAGATGACTGTTGCCGACGTGGACTCTGTACTTTCATTCGAGTCATCGGTTTCTGCAATGACAGCTCCAGCTGTTCCAACAGTCAAAGTACTGGACTGCTGCGGTGCTCCCAGAAAACTTGCAAGATTTTCTATTGTGGCATCAAGGGAGCCCCCTCCTGCACTGCTGTGATATGTAGTCGATGCATTTCCTGATGTAGTACAGGTCACCACAGTAGTCGTAGTGCCAGAAGTTCCATTGTTGCCACCTGTGGTACTATTGGTAGCTCCTGGGTTATTACTGGAGGCACTATTTCCCCCATTAGCACTATCACCATCTTTATTGGTGGTGGGCATCGCCATGTTCACAGCAGCATGGAAGACATTCCTGTTCCCATCACATCTCTCAGTTAGCACTCTATTCACAACGCTGCAAGGTTTCGTCTGCGCCTCGTGGTCCAAATTCGTCAATACTTGCTTCACCCCTTCCAAATCACACTTGAGAATTTTGGAGAGAAGAATCTGCTGCTCCACTGCCATCACCAAAACGCCAACCTGGTTCTTCTGCTGTGAGCCAACGTGAGGTAGGGCGTGGATCCCGAGACCGAAGCATTTCACAGGTGGTAAATCTAGAGACACTGGATCTTTAATAGCTTCCAGGTAATCTTTCACTAGTGGATACATTGTACCATTTCCATCTCGAAGAATACTCATGAATTCGTTGTCGCAGCTGCAGTTGAGGGACACCAGACTTGGATCGATTCCCAGGAATGCGGAGGTATCTGTTGGAAACCCACTCTCGGTTTCCATCTTTCCTGTACTCAAGTTGTACGCTTTCCAGACAAGCTTCTTCCCATCCTTAACAATCGCATGTATTCCAACAGCGTCCACCGAAAGTGATAGCACGTTGTTGATATCTGTGAGATGGACACGTCTCGGTAGTTTCTGAATGCAGTCTGGGGATTTTGGTAGTGAACCATTTTTGACTAGCTGTAAGTCATCAAGTCGGAGAACGCGACATTCTTGAAGGACGGCTTCTTCACTTGTTGGTATTTCCTTTCCATCCTTCATGGCGGACATTGAAGAAGACGATGAAGAGGCGGCGGAAGAGGAAGAAGATCCTGGTTGAGAAAACTTAATTACTGCAAAGGTACCATCAATTTTCAGCACTTTTCCAATCGGCAGGTTCTTCGAGTCTTCAACAAATATGACGTCTTTCAGTTGCCATTCTTCTTCGTCTTTTTTCTCGCTGCCATCTTTTGGTGTGGGATTTTTCTTTGCTCTCTTTTGGGATGTGGACGGGAGGGTAGTATCTGAACAAGTGGAGCTTGCTGGGGAAGGAGGAGGAGGCATCGTGTCTGTTGACCTTGGCTCGTACTTTTTCGGCTCAGCAGGGGGCGGGCCTGGTAATACCTGATGTTTAAAAAATTTTAGCTGCTATTTAGCAAAAAAGTTAGTAACCAACAAAAGAATAATAGTTTATACGAATACTTGCTTTCAACAAAATGAAGCAACAGAAAATGAAAGAATGTTTGAAAAAATGGTTATTTTTTATACCTTGAAACGGCATTTATCCGTAAGGCACCAAGCCGCATTCAGCAACTGTCCAACTTTCGGGATTCCACCAGAAACCGTGAATCCTATTGACCCTGACTGATACATTGGAGCAACCCTCATGAGCACCTGACTCCCAACCGTAATTTCTGAGCCGCTGCCTGATATATCCCCACCACTTCCGCCTGTTGTTCGAGACGACTTTTTACTTTTCGTTCGATATTTATCCCATAGCTTTTTTCGTTGACTAAACGGCAGGACGCCCCACCAGTAAAGGACATTTGATTCAGTTTTCACGAAAGAGTACAAATTGCAGACAAGTAGCTGGGAAAGTTTTTGACCCTGGAAGGCATCGTGGAAGCTGGCAGTGCCGTGTTCGAGACGACTGGAAACGTGTGCAATGGATTCGTCCATCCAAGTAGCTACCTTTCCAGATTCTGTACCAACCGTGCAACGAATCAGGGAAGACGCAACCAGCGTGACTTTCTCGTTCGTAAGACCTAATCCGGCTGATCGGGGATGAGTAATTGATGGATTCTGTGGAAGATGCATAATTATTAAACTTTACTAAACCTGCTATATTTCCTAAAACTATTGAAATTTGCAGAAAATTTGTAACTCATACGTCAGGATTACGGTACGGCTCCACTTCAATCCACTTCCATTGGTACACAGCTCCATTAGCTCCGACCGCAACCAGTTCACTGTGCATTGCAGAAATTGAGATGAACCGCAAATTTTTTGAAGAATCTGGCCAATATTCGATTTCGTCTGACAACCAAATGGGACTGCTCTGACTGGATGTACTCTGACCCGAAGCATTGTTCCCACTTCCTGCGTGGTTCTGACCACTTCCAGATTTCGATGTCCTGAGAGAGCCGTCTCCTTGATTAGAATCGTTCGAGTTGTTGTTCCATGGCTCACGGAGAGCATTTTCAAGCCACCGACGAGGACCAAAATATTGACGATCACGCCAACGGGAAAAACTGTCCCTTTCACCGGTTTCCCCAGCTGCTCTATCCGGACGAACTGATCGAGCACCTGAACGACTACGACAAGCCAAGAAAAATAAGTGTTATCTTTCAGTATTCAGTACATAAATATTTGGTCTTTAAATTTGTAAAATCTACAAACCTTCGTAATGAAGAATATGTAAACATATCCTCCGGAAAAACTGCGTCCACCGCATCTGAGAGCATCACTGGATCCGTCGCCCCTCCAATCCCACTATCCAGCAGGGACATCAGGTCCTCAGAGACATATGAATCCTGTGAATCATCAGCATCCTCCCCCTCCTCGTCATCTCTCGAGAGAAGATTATTAACTGCCAGGTTGACATCTAGGTTGGTCCTCTGCAATTCTCTGATGATGACACTTCTAGACTTTCCCTGCAAGACCACCTGCGCTTGGGATATCAACTCCTCAGGAACATACTGTGCTGGTAAGACAGGGCGTGCGGAGCCCATAATAACACCTGTGCCCCTTCCACCTCGAAGAGCAGCTGCTCTGTTGATCCGCCCCCTCTGTCTGGCTTGCTGACGAGAGGCACTACTGCTACCCGCTTTCGGACATGATTTCGACGCTTCAGTTCTGCTGAGATCCAACCGATCCGATATCACTGAAAAAGCTAATCTTCCAACACGGCCGTCATCAAATAGAAGGGCAATGTGCGCAGGTCCCACAGCGATTTGCCGAACAGTCGGCCCATTTCGAAGGGATGACAAGACATTTGGTACTGAATAACTGCAACGGTTGATCTTCTCCCCAAGTTCCCTTAACCTATTGCCAAACAAAGAATACGGAAACAATTAGCAATTATTCTTTGCATAATAGTAATTGATATTGATGAATTATCAAAACACTAGAGCAGTTGGATAATAATCAGTAATCAGGTATAGTAAAGTATTTACCGTTCAGCCAGCTGTTCATCTGTTCCCGGAAGGGGATGAACTACAAAATGAATGGATGACATTTCCAATCAATTCTTTAGAGTGGGGCGTGGGGGCCCACACTGCGGGAGGTAGAGGTGACACTACCAAACGCTAACTCCAAACCAGTCTTTACTCCAATGATGAATGAATTCCGTTTCCTCTCAACCCAACTGTAATTGTAAAAATACCTATATAAACGACAACAGACACATTATTTTTTATTATTAGTTAGGATGTAAATTCACAATGGAATCCAATATACTATGACCACTGTTAAGCATTGAACTATTTGTATTGCATTGACACAGACACTATTAAATTTCCTCAGATTTTATAGCAACCTAGAATAAACGTTTTGTCTTTATTTTCCAAGAATTCTTATTCAGCCTTGGCCTTATGAATCAACAGTCAAACAAAGGACGCTATTGTATTGTTATTGCTAATTAGTTTAAAGTTCTAAAAATAAATATTTTTAATTGTCTAGCACCGCTGCTGCTGCTTGCTGCTGTTATTTTGGTGTGCTCACACTTACTTTTGTGTTATGGCAGGTCGCTCCTCCTATCCTGGCGAGGGTGAGATGAACTATCTGCGTAATCTTTTCTCACTATAAACTTTTAACCACCGTTTCCTTAAAAAACTATTAAACTTAATAATTATATCCTACAATTAAGTTAGATTACTGATTCAGTAACCTAACTTGGAGTTTATTTTGCAAAACGTTGCAAAATTAACTATTTTCAAAACACGTAAAAATTTTGACAACAAATGGATCGTCGAAGATGAGAGATGAACTGTGTGTGTCTGTTCCTGTTCGTTCTCTCCTTCTGTTTGTCTGCTTCCTCTCTGTGTAGAGTAAAATTTTGTGGAGAATGTCGGACGGCAGGAGAGAGAGAGAAGATTGCATTCAGCTCCATTCTTCCGTTTTCATCATCTTCTTTTTAATGCTGCGAATCGCTATCCTCGCTGTGTGTTTTTCTCAAACAGGGCATTCTGCTTAATGATTGCTGGCTGGTCAAATACCCTGCTAGAGTCCTAAGCGTTACACGTAAGTAGCTGGATTTTTGGTTTTGTGAGGGTCTAATAGTGTAGCAGACAGACAGACAAGCTTGTACATACGCAGTTGAACCGAATTGCTCACGACATTTGCCCAACGTATTTGAGGCGATTAGTGCATGATGGAACATTGATATTGGTGAAATGTATGGGAGGACTAGAAGCATAGAGTTAAAAATGTTCGCTGTGAGACGCAGGGGGAAAGAAGGAGGTTGAAATCATCATCGAGAAGTGTATGCACTACGGCAGGTGTGTTGAATGCATGCATGCAAGTGTTCTGAAAGCACATGGCATTAGCTTACGACAGCACGGCAATTCTCTGAGATCATGTAATTTTAACCTCTAGTTTATGTGCGATTAAGAAGAGTCGAGTGAGAGACCAATTATTTTGAGAACGTCATTTCATTTATTCTGGAGCATTAGTTTGTGGTAATATTTTGGGTAGAAACAATTTGAACAACTACCGGTTTAAAAAACGCTACGTTGGTAATTAAGTTTTAAGAAATTGGACATTGGCGTTGGGAGCGCAATTTTTCGAACATGAAGGACCCAACTCTGGAAGATCCCCGTTTAGTCTCCGCCTATTCCGTCTACAAAGGACTGGTAAGAAAAAAGTGGAATGTTGTTTTATTGTTGAATTAACAACTGATCGAGTTGTTAATTTGAAATTATTTTATTGGAAATTATTTTAAAATTATGTCAGTAGTTATGTCAGATTGGATTAGGTCGAATGTCAATGTGTGACGTGACAATGGTCAGTTGTTGTCCATAACTGAAAACTCGTCATCTCATCAACGTAAAATTTGTCACGGCAACTAACGAAATGTGATTTCTTGTTTGTATTTTGATTTGACAGGCAAATCTCAAAAGTTATGAAGACACCTCCAGTTCTAGCAACGTGGCAACCGCCAAGCGGAACAAGAGGAAGGCGAGAAAGCGAAATAAGAAGAAGGAAAGTGAAGACGCCGAAGTCGAAGTGAAAACAGCAGCACCATCAGCTCCTCAATCAAATGGGAAAACCAGTCAAAAAGCTTTGAACAATTTGCCAGAGAAACATGGGCAACCGCCTGTCACGACATCAAGCAACGGTGAGGAGCAGCCTTCAACCAGCAATAAAGGAAAAAGGAAGAAGAAACGGAACCGGAAGAAAGCGAGTCCGACCTCTTTAAATATTGGTAATAACTCTGGATCGATAACAGATAGCTCTGTAAATTCAATGCATGACAGTACTGTCAACTTATCGGATGACGAAGACGAGCCACCCGTAAAATCGCGAAAAACTAGGGAGATGGTGCCAAATCCCCTTGCAAGTAGGAAGGCCGCTCCAGCTCCACCACAAATGGGAAAAACCTTTGTGAAGGGAGCATCCATCAATGGAGTTGGAGTCAATGCAAAGACGCCCAACGCCAAGAAGAAACATCAAGATACAGAGAAACCGTCAACTTCCGCTCGAGCTGCAAAAAAGAATGGGTTACCATTACCTGCCAAGGCCTCTTCTAATTCTGTTTTGGATTACTTTGCGAACAAAAAGTCGGCTGCTTCGACCACTTTGTCATCCTCAAAATCATCAACATCTTTCACCGTCACATCGACAGTGCCTCCCGCTGACCTGAGATTAGTGTTGACAACTGCCAGAATCGAGGATAGTGTGAGCCATGCAAAAAGCGTTGTTGACTGGCTCCTCAATCCTGTGACAAGTGACGAGTTCATGAAGACACATTGGGAGAAGAAACCACTTCATATAAAGAGAAAACACAGTGATGCTGTAGATTACTACAAGACGATTTTGACAACCCAAATGTTTGATGACATGCTGAGAAGACATCCGGTAAAGTATGGGGTCAATTTGGACATTACTAGTTATGTCAACGGAAAGAGGGAAACGTTGTCGGATACCATGCAAGGTCGAGTTAGACCAGCAGTCGTTTGGGATTATTACAATAATGGTTGCAGTGTGCGCATGCTGAATCCTCAGACGTATATCCAACCACTGTGGAGACTGAATGCTTCGCTTCAGGTGAGAAGTCTTTTCTTGATAAGCATTTGTTTTCAAAATATATTTTAGTGAGGATAAGTCTAAAAATCTCCCAAGTTTTCTTTCAATGTGGTTTCTTTCTTTCTTTCACCACATAAGTCTAAAAAAATTATATGCTTGTTTTGTTCGTAGGAATGGTTCGGAAGCTTTGTAGGAGCAAACATGTACCTGACGCCACCAGATTCGCAAGGATTCGCCCCGCATTATGATGACATTGAGGCATTCATTCTTCAAATTGAGGGGAAGAAGAGGTGGAAACTCTACGCAGCCAGAAATGAGGATGAAGTACTTCCCAGGTTTTCCAGTCCCAACTTTTCTGAAGAAAGTGACAATTTAGGGGAGCCAATTTTGGACGTGGTCCTCGAAGAAGGGGACTTACTTTATTTCCCGAGGTTAGCAAGGGGCATATATGCAGTGATTAAAATTCAAAATACTTTCGTTGCTT
Source organism: Willowsia buskii (assembly GCA_034700685.1). Taxonomy (NCBI): domain Eukaryota; kingdom Metazoa; phylum Arthropoda; class Collembola; order Entomobryomorpha; family Entomobryidae; genus Willowsia; species Willowsia buskii. The sequence continues at coordinate 386 of JAQIXW010002102.1, read as the reverse complement.
AAATCTTTACCAATCCCTTTTTTATGTTATGTAGAGGCGTAATTCATCAGGCGCAGACTGTGGACGGAGAGCATTCACTTCACATCACCTTATCGTGCAATCAACTAAATACGTACGGAGATCTGCTGAAACATGTAAGGAAAAGTCCATCAAACCTAATAATAACTCATCAATTCAAATAACTCTTAAGTTAATTTTACTCGCGTGGCGAATCATTAATTTTTGTATATTATATTTTATAGCACGTTAATCACGCACTGGAGAAACTTATCGCAAAGGACGTCAACTTCCGGAAAGGCCTTCCAACGGACTACCTATCATTCATGGGAATCGCTCATGCCAACACAAGCAACGGTGAAATAAAAAAGAAGAGAGCGACTTTCGCC